>JAQQSO010006881.1:0-11023 GCA_028658305.1 Pachyuromys duprasi
TATGATCAATGCTCATTTAGATGAACTAATAGGATGGACATTGAATGGAGGAGAAAACAAGCAACAGGACAGGAGCATACCAAAGAGGACCTATGAAAGAATCAGTATAGCAAAGTATCAAAGCAGATATTAAGACTCACAATTAAGCCCTTGGCAGAGGGCGGGAAGTAATAATAAAAATAAGGGAAGTTAGTAAGACAGGGGGAGAACAAGAGCTCCACAAAGATCAAACTGAGCAGGGCACAGGGGTCTTTTATGAGACAGTTTCTCCAACCAAAGACCATATATGGATATGGCCTAGAACCCCTGCTCAGATGTGGCCCATGATAGCTCATTGTCCAACTGAAGACCCTAGTTTCAGTCTTGAACTTGATGGCTGACTCATCGACCCTCCCGCATACATGCCAGGGAGTAACAGCCTGGCTAGATCCCAGGGGAGGGCATTGCAGCCAGCCCTGAGGAGACAAGATGATCTGGGGTCAGATAGAAGGGGAGGAGATAGTCCCCTGTTGGTGGACTTGGAGGGGGAGGGGAGGAGTTGAGGAAGGGTTGGGGAGGATGGGAGGGAATGAGGGAGGGGGCTAAGCATGGGATGCAAATAACCTAATCTGTGAATGATACAAAAATAAATAAATTAAAAAAATATTGTAACTCCTTCCCAAATCCAAACCATTAAAAAATAACACCTTGGAAGAATATTTTATTTGAGTAATACTCATTCATTTTCGACAACATATGCCGTTTTCTTCTTAAAATGCTTTCAAGCACAGTTTAAAAGGTTAAAAATATAATCACTTCTTTTCCTTTCTGTTTTTTTCTGTTACTAAGGATCGATAAATATACATATGCATTTTCCCTTTACTTATACCAATGTTTTGACAATAAGAGATACTATTTTGTTACTTCAAAATGCATATATTTCATTGGAACAATGGAAATTAAAACTTTGATTTCAATTTTTCATTCTCTGTTAAGAGTTTTTATTGAAACAATAATTATTTTAATGTATACAAGAATATACTTTGTTGGAGTTAAAATACAGACTCTTACTTAAAAACAACTATGAGATTTAATGTGTTTAAAATTCAGAGATGTTATCCAGGAAGATAACCCACATTGATATGTTTCTTAGAGAAAGATTATGCAGCCAATCTTGATGAGACGTGATAGGCTACTGTCAGATAGAAGGGGAGGTGGTCCTCCCCTATCAGTGAACTAGGAAAGGGGCACAGGGAAGAAGATGGAGATTGGGAGGAGCCTGGATACAAAGTGAATAAACTGTAATAATTAATAATAATTAAAATAAAATAAAATTACAAAACAGCTTATAATTGGAAAATAAATGTGTTTGGTCACTTTCATAATTTAATGAGGAATCAGCTGAATCTTATATTGAAGTGATTATTAATTTTGTTTTGGAAAGGATGCTTAGGAGGGCCAGCAGTAAAGGTAGTAATTCTCCACATCAAATGAATACATAAGTGTTTGATTAGTTAATTCTGACACAGAGAAAGCTCTAGTTACAGATACAGAGCAGCTATTCTACTGTTGTACTGATGGCGCTGCTGATGACTGGAGATTCTTCACAAACAGTTCTGGTGCAATGTATCTACAGCTCTTCATTTGCAAAGGGGAAAAAGGACTAGTAGGCACTATTCTATTCTAAGTGACTTTTATTAATTTCTTGTCATTGGCAGAGCATCCTCTCCTATTTTCACAAGATGATGATGATGATGATGATGATGATGATTTGGTGATTAGTAAAATGTAAAAGAATGTGAGGGTTGATCCACAAACTCTCCACAGGGTCAAATGGCAACATATGGCAATTTCAAGACTTTCTGCCTTGATGGAATTTCTAGGAGAATCAGCTTCTTTATCCTTTCTAGGAATACTGTAGCCAGCTCCTAAGCTCCCAGTTTTTGAGAGAAGGATTAGTGATCAGCTTTGAAACCGTATCCACACAAACAACAGGAATGGACTCAAAAGGTTCAATTTACATGTTTTGTACATGAACATAATACATCTCTACATCTCTCTCCCCACCTCTGTATGTGTGTGTATATGCGTGTTTTTATGCCAGTACCAATCAGTTTTTGTTACTATTGCTCTGTAGTACAGCTTGAGATCAGGGATGAAGATACCTCCAGAGATCTCTTTTATTGTACACAATTGTTTTAGCAATTCTGGTTTTCTTGTTTATTTTTCCATATGAAATTGAGAATTGTTCTTTCAAGGTCTGTGAAGAATTGTGTTGGTATTTTCATGGGAATTACATTGAGTCTGTAATTGCTTTTTCCAGGATGGCCATTTTTGCTATGCTAATCCAACTGATCCATGAGCATGGGGGATTTTCCATCTTCTGATACCTTCTTCAATTTTTTTCTTCAAAGACTTGAAGTTTTTTTTCAAAAACAGGTCTTTCAGTAACTTGGTTAGAGTCACCCCAAGGTGTTTTATGTTATTAGTGGTTATTGTGAAGGGTATAGTTTTCCTAATTTCTTTCTTAGCCCTTTTGTCATTTGTATACAGGAGTATACAGGAGGGCTACTGATTTTTTTTTGGTAGTTAATTTTGTGTCCAGCCACTTTGCTGAAGGTGTTTATCAGCTGAAGGAGTTCTCTGGTTGATTTTTGGGAGTCTCTCATGTATACTATCATGCCATCTGCTGATAGTGATACTTTCACTTCTTCCGTTCTGATTTGTAGCACCTTTGTCTCCTTTAGTTGTCTTATTGCTCTAGCTAGGACTTTAAGTACTATGTTGAAGAGATATGGAGAGAGTGGGCAGCCTTGCCTTGTCCCTGATTTCAGTGGGATTGATTTAAGTTTTCTGCCTTTTAATTTGATGTTGGCTATAGGCTTGCTGTATATTGTCTTTACTATGTTTAGTTAAGTTCCTTGTATCCTTGATCTCTCCAACACTTTAAAATGAGTGTTGGATTTTGTAAAAAGCTCTTTTTGGCATCTAAGGAGATTATCACGTGGTTCTTCTCCTTCAATTTGTTTAGATGATGGATTACATTGATGGATTTCTGTGTATTAAACCACCCCTGCATGCTTGAGATGAAGCCTAGTTGGTCAAGGTGGATGATGTCTTTTCTGTGTTCTTGGATTTGGTTTGCAAGTATGTTATTGAGTATTTGTGTATCAATGTTCATAAGAAAGAGATGTCTAAAGATATCTTTTTTTAATCTTTGTGTTGTTTAGGTGTCAAGTTGACTGCAGCCTCAAAGAATGAGTTTGGTAATGTTCCTTCTGTTTCTATTTTGTAGAATAATTTGAAAAGAATTGGAGTTAGCTCTTCTCTGAAGGTCTGTTAGATTTCTGTGCTGAAACCATCTGGTCCTGGGCTTTTTTTTTTTTTTTTTTTGAGGGAAGACGCTTGATGTCAACTTCTTTTTCTTTGGGGGATATAGGACTGTTTAATCTATTTACCTGACCTTTATTTAATTTTGGTAAATGGAATCTATCCAGAAAACTCAAGATAGCTATTGTTAATGAATAATAAACCATAAGATTTGTAAGTTAAAAAAAAAAACAGAACAAAACAACAAAAACAAACTAACATGCACAAGGCATATGGATTCCTTATATTTTCAACCCCCAATGTCTCAAAAATAACTAATCACAGTAGAAAGTATCTCTGTCTACATTCAGTTCTTACCTTAAACCCCACAGAAGACCATCACACATAGAATGACTGCTACATTCAGTTTTAAAAAGTCATTGGTGTTCTATTCCCAAGTTGTCCTACTACTAAATCTACATTTACAGTGCTTAGTCCTGATGCAGAAAGCCTTATTCTACTTGGTCATGAGACAAGATAACACATGCTTAAAGTGGTTTTCAAGATTATGACCAATTGACATTGTAGCTTGCCAGTCAATTAAGTCTAACAAGAAACAAAGGCTCTGAGGCATGGAGAGAACCCACATCAGGCTTTGAAGGCCAAGATGACCAAGTTAAAACTGTGATTGCTTTGAATAGATTACACACAGTTCTGTTAACTTAGCCACTTCACCATGATGGGAAACAGTCAGAATACAAATTCCATTAGAATTGAGGAATGGAAGAAATTTTGGGAGCTGTGAACTGAGTTCCAGAAACAGAAGCAATGTTGTATGGGATGCAATGATCATCTAAAATATAAGTCCTTGGATGATAGTGCTGGCAGAAGATTTTCATGCATGGAAGTCAACTCCATACTGAGAATAAATATTAAGGAAAAAAACACTGTCCTTTTTGCAGTGGTAGTTATCCAATACAGGAAACTTGACAGCAGGTCAATGGCATGTCACCAGGGGATTAGGGTCATGTTGGAGGTTTGGTGATGATGTCAGTTACTGGCAGATTTGGCAATCAATAACATCCATAGCAAGGTCATCTTTTCTGAGTGAAATTCCTGTTGAGCTTATGCCTAAACTCTGTGTCTGACACCTTGGTGACCTTGTTCATGACCATTGGGCAATGACAGAGATGACTGAGAAATCTGCTGACTACTATGCATAAAATGTATCATTCTATTTGTTTGACTGTCAAAATTTACCCTCTGCTGATTTCGGTGTTTAATGAATATTTATGGAAAACTCAAATATCATCACATCCTTTGCTAATTTGAAGAGCTCTATTTACACAAATGTCTTTTTGGTCTACTTTCCCAAAAAACATTTTCCAAATTCCTTACTCTCCAGCTGAATTATTGGCTATTGTCAATAGATAGATAGATAGATAGATAGATAGATAGATAGATAGATAGATAGATAGATAGATACACACATACATACATAGATCCATGATATGTACTACATAGCTTAAGAATTATCTTCAGCTTCCAGGACTTGGAATGATGGTGAATATGAAAAGAAGAAAAGAGTTATGCACAGCTAAACATCCCTATCAAAAGTGTGATCTAGCCCATCATTTGCCTATCACTGTTGCAATTTCAGTCTCTCTTACAAGATGTTCTCAGAAGTTGACATAACTGTGTGAAATTTCTCCCTGAAAAGTTTCTCCTCTGGCTGGCTCAAATAACAGTTTTCTTTTTATCCTTTCTTCATAAGATATGTAAGTAAACATTAATTTTTGAAGCCCACTATTTTCAACAATCTAAAAGCCAAAGGGAGGAATACAAGTGGATCTCCTTGGAATAACTTTGCTTCCTCCAGGATGATTACAATTTAAACAGTATGTTTTACTTACTATATTTTTAAAAGTATGAGATATCCAGCATCATAATATAAAATGCAATAAGTCATTAGGGAGTCTGAGGTTCTTAATAAGAAAACCTTATTTGAACACATAAAACCTTCCCAGACCTTCAATGTCTTCTTAAAAAAAACATAATGTGATTAGAACTCCAGAAGATTTTCCTAAACTTTCAGGATTAAAATGTACATTTTCTACTGATGAGCCATAAAAATATGGGGTGGGGGAAAGATTAACAATATCTAGGAATGCATTTAAGTTACCCTTTGAAAAACCCTACCAGATAGGAAAAAACAGAGATGCAGGAAAAGACAATGAACAAGACAGGAACCTTCCACAGAGGACCTCTGAAAGACTCTACCAATCAGGGTATGGAAGGAGATACTGAGACTAATAGCCAAACTTTGGGCAGAGTTTCAGAATCCTTATGGAAGAAGAGGGAGATAGAAAGACCTGGAGGAAAAGGTACTCCACAAGAAGAACAATATAGCCAAAGTATGTGGGCCCAGGGGAGCCTGGAGAGGTGGATACTTCAACTAAGGACCATTCATGGTGAGGACCTAGGCCCCTTTTTCAAAGGAAGGCCATTGGGTGCTCAGTTTCCAAGTTGGCTACCTAGTAAGGAGATCAGGAGATGTCTCTGATATGAACTCACTGGCCAGCTCTTTAAGCACCTCCCCCTGGGGGAGGTGCAGCCTTTCCAAGCCACAGAGGAAGATGATAGAGCCAGCCTCTATAAAACCTGATACCTTTGGGTCACATAGAAGAGAAGGAGTTCCTCCCCTATCAAGGGACTAAGGAAAAGGAATAGAGGGAGAAGAGGGAAGGTGGGAGGGACTGGAAAAAGATGAGGGAGGGCCTGAAGGGTGGATAGAAAATGAATAAATTGCAATAAATAAATACATAAATAAAATTAAATTAAAAAGAAAACCTTACCGTAGAAAGTATTTTCAATATATTAAGATAGATTTAGACAAGCAGTATGCGAAAGTTTTAATTGATCAAATTAATTGTTCTACTTATTAGTACTAAATTAAAGATCAAAATTCTGTAGACACATGCCATGTGTTTACCATGGGAGAACCCTTTATTTAAAAGTAATAACAGTAAGAATCTTTAGAAACATCTAGCTGATTTTGGAAATATGAGACAGTCATCAATATCAAAGAAGTTTAACTTTTTGTAAAAAAAAAATGGTCTGCAGTTGAATGTGGAATAAATCAACAAAATAAAATACACAGAAAGGTTCTTTATTAAAGCATTTTATTATAGTGAAAGTAAAATTAAAAATAGAAATTTATTATGTAGCCATGGATACCTGGTATAGAATTCAAAGTCTAAATGAGCTACAGTGTTCAGTTTCTTCATTACTCAAATGAGAAAATGAGCATTAAAAATTTAGGTAATAGAAGTCACATAATAATTTTATAATAGAAGTTAGAACATGATTATGTCAATAAATGTTGCTACTGATTCAGGCTGGATAATATCCAAAAAATAGGCATCTGTTTTGTCTGATATTATGATACAGAAACATTTTCATATCATTCATAGAAGAGAAGATGTTCTGTGTAATCTTGTAACCTTAATTTAAGTTTTAAAAGAGCAGATGAAGTGAGTACAGAATTTTTCTTGTTTTCAGAAGCATGCCGGTACTTTGTTGGTATTGAATTTCTATTTGGCTATGGCTTCCTTGCCCTCTGAAGAATGTATTTCTGTTATTTACAATTCAGAAACTTTTGACTTATTTTTGTGTGACTCAATTTTGTCAATCTGTTGAGAGCAAAATTTTTTTAAATGTCAAAATAATACCTTTATTTTTTAAATTTTTTTTATTTTTATTAATTACAGTGTATTTAATACTTTGTATCCCCTCTGTAGCTCCCTCCCTCCTATCCTCCCAACCCCACCATCCTCCCCCTTCCCCACCCATGCCCTTCCCCTGGTCCACTGATAGGGGAGGTCTTCCTCCCCTTCCTTCTGAGCCTAGTCTGTCATGTCTTATCAGGAGTGGCTGCATTGTCTTCCTCTGTGGCCTGGTAAGGTTGCTCTCCCATCAGGAGGAATCAAAGAGCCAGCCACTGAGTTCATGTCAGAGACAGTCTCTGTTCCCATTATTAGGACACCCAACTGGGGACTGAACTGCCATGGGCTACATCTGTGCAGGGGTTCTAGGTTATCTCCATGCATGGTCCTTGGTTGGAGTATCAGTCTAAGGAAAGACCCCCGTGCCCAGATTTTTTGGTTCTGTTGTGAAGGACCCTAGCTTGAGATCAACTAAGGATACTGGGGATTTTCCACGGATTACCAAGTGCAGAGTACTCCCCACCATCCCAAGGACTTAGATAAGGCAGTCCTTGGAAAATCTGCACAGACAGTTGCTGAAAAAACCTCAATGACATAAATCGGGCAGGAAGTCCTTGAAAAAACAGCAACCCAGGTGGTTTGACCCTGGTCACCTGCCCTAATCAAAGTTCCCAAGTCAGTGCCATGCCCGCCAAATATCCCCTGATCCTAAGTTGCCAGTTATGTTATAGATCAAAATACCAATGAAAAACTGCCCTGTTGTAATTTTCAAAGTTTGACTATGTCTGAACGTAAAGGTCTCCTTGTCTCACCCAACGGCCTTCTAGGAAACAAAAGACTCCCCCCAAGTCTTACAGTTGCTCTCCTTGTGGAGCTCCTTTCCTCTCCAGGTTTTGTTATCTCCCACTTCTTTCAAAAGATTCCCTGCACTCTGCCCAAAGTTTGGCTATAAGTCTCAGCATCTGCCTTGATACCCTGAAAGGTAGAGCCCTTCAGAGGCCCTCTGTGGTAGACTCCTGTTCTGTTCCCTGTTTTCTCCCTCATCTGATGTTGATCTTTGCCTTTCTGAATGGGGATTGAGCATGTTAGCCAGAGTCATCCTTCTTGATTAGTTTCTTTAGGTGTATAAATTTTAGTATGTATATCCAATATTACATATCTAATATCCACTTATGAGTAAGTATATAATCTGTGTCTTTCTGCTTCAGCGATACCTCACTCAGGATGATCTTTTTTAGTTACCACCATTTGCCTGCAAATTTCATGATTTCCCTGTTTTTTATTGCTGAGTAATATTCCATTGTGGAAATGTACCAAAGTTTCTGTATCCATTCCTCAACTGAGGGGCATCTGAGTTGAGTCCAGATTCTGGCTATTACAAATAAAGCTGCTATGAACATGGTTGAGCAAATGTCCTTGTTGTATACTTGAGCATCTTTTGGATAGATGCCTAGGAGTGTTATAGCTGGATCTTGAGAAATTGCTATTCCTAATTTTCTGAGAAAGTGCCAGATTGATTTCCAAAGTGGTTGTACAAGTTTACATTCCCACCAGCAGTGGAGGAGGGTTCCCTTTTCTCCACAACCCCTCCACCTTGTGTTTTCTTAATTTTCATTACTAATAAAAAATAGTATATTCATTTACTTCAGTCCAAAGTCAAATACTAGCTAAAAATCTAACCTCGTCTTTCTCAAAGGTCTTTATAGTTTCAAAACCCCATTTTTTCTTTGTTTGTGCATTAGAGAACTCTGTCTGTTCCATCTTTTCTTGCAGAGCCAATTCATTCTCCTGACCCAAGATATTTCAGAGTTGCATATATTCATTCTCCAATTCAGTTTCTGGGCAATCACTGACTATAGCATCTTTAAAAATTTTATCTAGTTTCACAGCATTGTAACAATTGGCTGCCAGACTTCTTAATATCTCAGGTTGTGGAAAACATTTTGGTGCCTGTATAGAAATTGCAGCCTTGTAAATTCAAATTTGAAATTTAACTCATTGATATTAACAAGCAGTCACTAACACCCTGAGCTTTAAGGGATTACAATGGTTTGTCATAACTGTCTGACTATCTCATTTGAGGCTCAATAGGAACCTTTGCATGTGGATCTGTTAAGATCCATGTTTCCCAACTAGAGCAAAGAGGGCTAGGGTAACTACCTCCACACTAGGCACATGATTACAAAGCATCACTCACTGTTCTCAGAGAAAGCAGATGGTTAGACTGTCATATGCGAATGAAAAGAATCCTATTTGAACAGCTATATGCCATCATTTTTTCAATTCCTCTGTTATAGAATTTTATGATGTTAAGTATTGTACCTTATGATTGTCTCCTTTTAATTATGTAGCTTATACAAAAAGAACTTGACAGGCACCATAGAATATAAATAAAAAATATCCGGACAAACAACTTAGGTGGTGTTTAAATTTGTTTTTCTTGTCTCTACATGAAACCATAGAAATATTTAATTTCTTTTCTTCTCTTTTGCTCACTTTCCTTTTCCCCTATGACACTCAATGCAGAAAACCTGTGATTAACTTATGTTTTTCAAGATATGTGTGCCTCTCTACCTCAAATGTATCATTTTAAGGTAAAATAACCTACATGCTATGTTCTTCAAATATGAATGGAAAGCTTTAGTCAGATTTATTTCTCAAGAATTTTCTATCTTCGTTAGAGCCAACAATTTCTTTCAAAAAATACACATCATCTAGCTATGTTAACAATGTAATTTCTAAATTATATTACACACATGCACACACACGCATATATATATACATATATATACACGCATACACACACACACAAGCATATCAGGTTGTCTCAACAGTAACCATGGAAACAATTAGAATCCAGCAACACTTTTCAAATTGGACTACCTTCTTTGTGCAGAGTGCTATAGATACAGAGTTTAAAATAGAAAAATTCCAGTTAAAACTCTCATCCCCACTAGGAAAACTAATATGGTGTAAATAACCCAACCCTTTCTCTATTATTCATTAGATCATTATTTAGATTTTGAGTGTTTCTAGGTCATTCTGGAAATGCTGTTGTTGCCTTCCATTTTACAGTTGATACAAATGGGTTTTATAGTGATTACTTGCTTTGTTTGGATCTGTAGAGCTTCCAAACAATGCAACCAACACACAAACTACAAATTCTTAGAATCCACACTCTCTCCACTATACTCAAATGAACCTTGTAGAGGATGAATCATAGCTTTACCATATCAGAGTTTTGGAATTTTCCTATTAGAAAATTAAGAAAAACTCCCTTGAACAAACATATTCTTCTAAGAGTATACTGATTTTAGGTCAAAAACACTATTAAAAATACATTTATTCTATATTTATAAAGAAAAAGCTTCTTTCCATAGCATTCCATTTACATTTTCTTCTGTTTTAACAGAAGTGTACTAAGAGCTCTCACAATAAAGACTTGCATGAAGTGAAGGCAACAGTGAGCAGGAAAGTGATTAATTTGACTGAGCTGGGTGTGTTTATCCCAAGACCACAGAATAAACTACTGCTTCAAGGAAGTTCTTTGTGAACACTACTTAATTCTTACAATGCAAAGTCTATGATTATTTCTCTGTATGAAAAAAATATTACTAATAAAATCTGATATTTATCAATAAATGTGAACAAGTGTGGTGAATTGTTTTAGAAATGAGAGAGAAAAAGTAACCAAAACCAATATAAGAAGTAGCTGGTGCAAGCAGAAAGAAACATATGGTATGTACTCACTGATATAGACCTATAGGATAGGAAGGTCATGCTGAAATTTACACACCTAGGGAAGATATACAAGAAGGAGGACCCAGGTTGGTATGATCAATGTTCATTTAGATGAACTAATAGGATGGACATTGAATGGAGGAGAAAACAAGCAACAGGACAGGAGCATACCAAAGAGGACCTATGAAAGAATCAATACAGCAATGTATCAAAGCAGATATTAAGACTCACAATCAAGTCTTTGGCAGAGGGCAGGAAGTAATAATAAA
>JAQQSO010006882.1:0-11023 GCA_028658305.1 Pachyuromys duprasi
AAGAAGGAGATGAGGGAGGGAGTGGGAGGGTAGGAGGGAATGGGGGAGGGGGCTACGCCTGGGATTCAAAGTACCCAACCTGTGATTGAGATAAAAATAAATAAATTTAAAAAAAATACAAAAAAAATAATTCTCGCAAAAAAATAATTCTGGCAACATCTATGCTGTGGTGATCTCTTTCCTACCCAAGTGCGCAGACTTGCATTCTTCTCTCTCTGTTTTTAGTGTTTAAAGTGTAACCTGGGTCCTGGACCTGAAGGAGATTTAAGGATGACAGTGTATGTAAAATGTATAAGCCTAAGGTCTATATAAGGTGGTAAAATTTTCTGTTCAAGACTGGTATCCTTTTGTGCACTAACTGGAACCAGTTACATGTTGTTACTAAAGAGCCTTTTCCTTTATTCATCTTTTACTGTGTAGAGTGTTTGGTCACTGAAAAGCCATATTAATTCCACAACATTTGAATAACAAAGAATTTCAAATGGGCATCTTAAAATATCATAATCAGAGTTCCTGGAAAATAAAGTCAGCTGGCTTATTCCATTAACTAAAAAAAAAAAAACCTATGTCCAGCAGAAAAGGGAAAGAAATTGAAATTGTGTACTGTTATATTTCTTAGCTGCTCCTCTCTGTCTCCCCTTGTACCTTTAAAGAGTAATGAGTAGCCATATCTGATCTTCTGCAATTTCACAGGGAAACAACTCCTTTGGGTTCAACATTAATATCACAGAATTGACATGTAAAGCTCTTGTATCTTTCTGGAAACCAGATAAAGTATTTTCAGAGATTATTTATAAACTTTGTTATTTTACAACTTATATTGGAATGTACATTCTAAAATCATCAAACTTTTATAAGGCTAAAAGAGAAAGAAGAACGGGGGGGGTGCTTAAAGAATCCTTTTAAAATTCCAACTGGCTAAGGATTTTCCTAAGACTTACAACAAAGTCCTGATGATTTAATGATGTGTAAACTGATAATCTCAATTTGTTAAGTTATGCATTGTGTGCAATTGACATTCAAGTCTTTCAATAAGATGATAAGTGTATTTGGTTATGCTGCAGTGCCTCAAAGTATTAAAAATGAACTAAGGAGTCATTGCCTTCAGTTATCTACCTGCTATTGACAGTACCAGGCTTAACCAAACAGTTCCAATCAAATGCTCAGACAGATGGCCCCGATAAAACTAAACAGGCCAAAAAGTAAAATCGAAGTCTTAAACTGCAAAAGGGACTGGTAGGGATGGGGAAAATGTGATTGTAATGGGAGTGAGCTAATTGATGATGTGGGGAGACAGTAATCGGAATGCATTACATACATGTATGAAGTTACCAAAGACCAAAATTATAAATAAAAAATGATTCTCCTTATGGAAAAAGCAGTCTGGAAAAATGTGTTAAATAACTTCCTTATTCAGTTATTTAATCATAGACGGTCAGAGTTTACGAGATCTGTTTAGCACTTCTGTTGTCAATAGTGCCATTTGTACAGAAATCTACAGGACTTACTTGCTTGTCTGCCCATGACTGAAGAAAAACTTATATAAAATGCTAAGTATGAATGCAATATATTTTCAGTTGTAAGAAAAAAAATAAGTTAAAAGCAAACCAATGAGCAGATGGGGTAATTTAGAAAGCATGCAAATATTAGACTATATTTAATCATAAAAGGATTTTGGTATGATATCTACATTGCGGAAGATTCAAGGAAGTTGCTCAAGGTTTGTGAAAGATAAATTTCGGTATAAACATGTTTTTGTTTTATCCCTGGTGTAAGATATGGTACTGATTCAGATAATCCATGGCAGGAAACCATTTGCCTCATGTGAGGCTCAAAGAGGATCTCTTTGCCAGCTTCAGATAGCTTAAATCTGAGTGAGGACTCTGGAGAGAGAATAAGTGGCAGAGTCCAGAGAGTGTTGAGGAGCTCTGAGAAAGAACAAGGCTGCTGCTGCTTCCCCTGAGGCTCCTGGTTGCTGTTGTTACAGTGAGATAAGAAGTTGGAAATCTCCTGAAACAAGGATTGGACTGGCTCCAAGGAACCTGACAACCCTAACTAGTAAGAAGCAGCTGAGAGAACTGTGTCCACTCTCCCACTGATCCTTTCTCTCTCGTACTTGTTGTTGGGGTGTTGGAAGGGATTGGGGTGGAGTATGGAGAAAGAGATATAAGAAATGTAAATAAAAGAGGTTTTTTTTCTAAAGTCCACCAACAGGTAAAGTCTAAGGATGTTTAACCACTAGACTTACTAAAATTCAAGGTTGAAATTAATAAAGTCAAAATTCAACACTCTTACTGATGCTTAATTCCTTCTTTACAAAATGATTTTATGAGTATTGATTTCACTTTAAATAATATTTATGAAACTCAATTAGGAAAAGAATATATCTTTTACCACAGATTAAATTTTTACCTGCTAGATAGCCATTGAATAAACAGTAGGAAACATTCTATTTAAAGAATTGTTAAGGATCTTCACCAATGCCATAGCTGACAGAGGGCTAATATCTGGAATATTCAAAAAACTCAAGAAGATAAAAAGCAACAAATCAAGTAATCAAATTAAAAAATGGGGTACAGAGCTAAACAGGGAATTCGCAATAGAGGAATATTGAAAGGTAGAGAAATGCTCAGTGTCCTTAGTCATCAGGGAAATGCAAATCAAAACAACCCTGAGATTTCACCTTACTCCCTCAGGATGGCTAAGATCAAAAACTCAAGTGACAACACATGCTGGAGAGGATGTGGAGAAAAGGGAACCCTCCTCCATTGCTGGTGGGAATGTAAACTTACACAACTACTATGGAAATCATTCTGGTACTTTCTCAGAAAAATTAGAAATAGCACTACCTCAAAACCTAGCTATACTACTCCTAGGCATACATCCAAAATATGCTCAAGTATACAACAAGGACATTTACTCAACCATGTTCATAGCAGCTTTATTTGTTAATAGCCCAAAACTGGAAACAACCCAGATGTCCCTCAAATAAGGAACAGATGCAGAAATTGTGTTACATTTACACAATGGAATACTACTCAGCAATTAAAGACAAGGAAATCATGACATTTGCAGGCAAATGGTGGGAACTAGAATAGATCATCCTGAGTGAGGTATCCCAGAAACAGGAAAACACACATGGTATATACTCACTTATAAGTGGATATTAGACATACAATATAAGATAATCATACTAAAATCTGTAAAATGTTCAATCCTCATTCAGAAAAGCAAATGGGATATACATCCGAAGAGGGAGAAAACAGGGAACAGGATAGGAGCCTACCACAGAGGGCCTCTGAAAAACTCTACCTTGCAGGGTATCAAAGCAGATGCTGAGACTCATGGCCAAACTTTGGGGAGAGTGCAGAGAATCTTATAAAAGAATTGGGAAATGAAAAATATGGAGGGGAAAGGATTTTCACAAGGAGAGCAACAGAACAACAACAAAAACTGGGCACAAGGGTCTTTTCTGAGACTGACACTCCAACCAAGGACCATGCATGGTACAATCTAGAACCCCTGCACAGATGTACCTCATGGCAGCTCAATGTCCAAGGAGGTTCCCTAATAAGGGGAACAAGGGCTGTCTCTGACATGAACTCAGGGGCTGGTTCTTTAATCATTTCCTCTGAGGTGGGGGTCAGCCTTACCAGGCCACAGAGGAAGACAAAACAGCCAGTCCTGATGAGACCTGATGAGCTAGAGTGAGATGGAAGGGGAGGAGGACCTCCCGTATCAGTGGACTTGGAGAGGGGCATAGGAGCAGATGAGGGACAGGGTGGGATTGGGAGGGGAAGAGGCAGGGAGGTACAGCTGAGATACAAAGTGAATAAATTATAATAAATTAATAAATAAAGTTAGGAACACTCTAAAAAATAACAACAAAATTATTCCTACCTGACACATTCCTACTGAATTGTATAACAATTATAAAATGCATTTTCTAATAATCATAACATTTATTTTTATAAACATATAATTAAAGATAGTGTGCCTTAAGTCATCTAGATTAACAATACACAACTACCAATAAATGAATTTTTCCACATTAAGCTCCTAGAAAAATGAAGATGACTAAATGATTTCATTTAGTAAGTGAAGATTCTGTCTAGTCCAAAGTGAAAAACTGTACTCATAAATTTATTAAATCTTGTTTTGCTCAAATGATGTTTTGAAATTTTGTGGCATATTATAATCAATAAATAGTACAAATCTTGCTCTTAAATCATTTCTCATTTTTAGCTTTCTCTCACACACACTCTGTGTGTTGTGTGTCTGTGTGTGTATGTGTGTATTCCTAAGTGCTGTGCCCACAGAAGTCAGAAGAGGGCATGAGGTCCTCCAGAACTAGAGTTGCAGGTGGTTGTGAACCACCAAATATGGAATTGAACCCAGGTCTTAAAAAAGAGCAGCAAGTACTCTTAACCACTGAGCCATATCTCCAGCCCCAAATGATAAAGGTTTCATATGTCTGTTTATATATTTTTTCATTTTATATTTCATCTGAGACAGAACCTCATATATCCCAGACTGGCCTTGAATTCTTTATGTAGTCAATAATGACACTTAACTTCTAATCCTTCAGAGTCCACCTTCAAAATCTTGGCATTCCAGTCTTAGCTTTACCAAGATTATAGGTAAAGATACTGTGTGCTTGCATTAATCATATTTTTGATATGACTGTTTACCTACCTGTATCTCCTACCTTATTTAACAACAAATTTATATTTACAAACTTCATTCCCCCCTCCCCGCACACACAGATTGGGAGCAAATGATTAGATTATTGCTCTTCTAACTTTACCTCTAATTACTGTAGTTAGGGATAGCTAAAGATTTAAATGATCTCTTTTAATCTAAGTTGAAACACTCGGTATTAATTTTCTGTTGCTATATTTTAGAAAAACACAACAAAAAGCAGCTTAAAGAGTAATAATTTAAATTGATTTACAGATGTAGAAGGACAGAGTCCTCATGGTGGTGAAGGCATGACATGGCAGAAGGAGTATGATTACATTTCATCCACACACATAGCCAAGGGGAAGATGAGGAAGAGGAGAAGGCTACAAGTACATCAAGGCTTCACATTAACTTTTCTGTTGCTGAAGGAGGCAGGCCAACAGCTAACCAGAGCAGGAAGCTGAGAGATCATATTTCAAACCACACACACACACACACACACACACACACACACACACACACGTAGTGGGAGGGGAGAGAGAGTGAAGCAGGGTGAGGCTATAAACCCTCAGAGACTACTCCTGTATTCCTCCAACTAGACCCCATGTCCCAGAGGTTCCATAATGTCCCCAAGAGTGTAACCAACTAGAAATCAATTGTTCAAATAATGAGCCTAAGGAGTTTTGATTGTCAACTTAAACAACATCTGGAATCAACGGAAGTCCAAGCAGCTGAGCCCTGGGAGGGATTTATTTCTTTTTATTCCCTTCTTCTTCTTTAAAGAAAAAAATATATATTTCAACTAAGGACCATGCATGGAGAGGAGTTAAAACCCCTGCTCAGATGTAGCCCATGGAAACTCAGTCTCCAAGTAGGTTTCCTAGTAAGAGGAACAGGGACTGTCTCTGACATGAACTCAGTATCAGGCTCTCTGATCACCTCCCCCTGAAGTGGGTGCAGCTTTGCCATGCCACAGAGGAAGACAATACAGCCAGTCCTGATGAGACCTGATAGGCTAAGGTCAGAGGAAGGGCAGGAGGACCTTCCCTACCTGTGGACTAGGGGAGGAGTATAGGAATAGAAGAAAGAGGGTAAGAGGGATTGGGAGGAGATGAGAGAGGGAGCCACAGCTGGGATACAAAGTGAGTAAACTGTAATAAAGAATAAACAAAAAAATTAAAAGATAAATATTTGCATATCTCTTATGCTTTAATTTCATAACTCCTTTAATTTTTATTTATACACCCTTTCCCACTCCTCTACTCCATTCTTCCTCTACCTCCACTTAACTTTTAAAATTTTTTCTCTTATATATTACATCCCAACCACAGTTTTCCCTTTGTCCTCTCATCCCAGTCCTTTTCTCCACCTCCCTGCCCTTCCCATCCACTCCTTCTCCATTTTCCTTTAGAAAAAAGCAGGCTTCCCAGGGATATCAACCAAACAACATATAAAGTTGCCATAAGACTAGGTATCTCCCCTTATATTAACTGGATAAGGCAACCCAGTAGGTGCAAAAGAGTTAGGGATAGCTCCTGCTCATTTACTATTTTCAAATTGTTGATATTATCTTATATCTTCTAAGGGAAACTTTATTGTGAGTTTCCTCCATTTGAAACAAAACTATCAGATCCAAAACAAATCAATTCCTTCTTACTATGAAAAAGGGAAGAAAATTAACTATTTCTAGCCAATTGTAATACTAGATTTATATTAATATTAAAAATGGTCAGATGTCAGAACACAGTCCAAGAATGCAGTCTATGAGATATCTAAGTGTTTATAAGAATACTCCAACAAACCAAGACAAGAGTCTTATGACCTCAGCTTCTTTAAAAAAATGAAATTGTTCTTAGAATATGTTTTTGTGTACCTTCCAGGTATAGGGGATAGTGACTTTAGTTCAGATTATTCATTACAACTAGTATTGTTCTTTGCTCATATGACTCTATAGAAAATCGTGTTTCTGCTGCATGTGGCTTGTCCACCAAGACCAGCTTGCCCTTCTGATTACAATTTGTTCTTGTGACTCCTTTTAACACTCAGTGTATAAATCCTCTGATGCTCTGAATTAAGTTGGCTATTGTATGAGGTTTTAGTCTACCTCATTTGTGGACTCTGTTCTCCCAGGTACCACCGACTTCTAAAGTAGTAAACATTGAGATATAATAAACATAAAATAATTTTAACTTTAATTCCATTCACTCAGAGATGTGAGTTAACCCTACTTATCCAAATTTAGAAAAGATATTGATCTTTGATACTAAAAATATTCATGGTGCACCAAATATTAAGAGCAGATATTTCTTGATTAAATGATTATTTTCAGGTTCTTATATATAGGTAACTAGGACTGGAAAATTTACTTAAACAATATTTTTATTTTGATAACAATATAAAAATGGACAATATTAGAATGACCTTTATTAGAATCCCACTTCCCTTTATTTTTGTTAAAATATCAGGTTTAGTTATGCTGGGAATTCCTATAGTATTCTGATTTCTACCATATTTTACCTCTTGTTTCTAACATTGAAATCTGTAATATTTGATAAGTGGGAATGTTTTTTGTATTAAAAGTGTACTATATTATTATCTAATTTCTTCCATATTGTGACTTTTAATTTATATTCCTAAACTAAAATATCAGTCAGCTATTATTGATTATCAATACCAAGATTACGAAACAGATCATGTCACTATTTACCAATGAAAGTGATAATAACTGAGATATAAAGACCAATCTTTTCTTTGAATTAGAACTAGCCACTCCATGTGAGGTTCTAACTATAAGGCCAAGCTGGACAAAAAAATTTAAAATATAATAAGTTATTTTAAATACTTCAAACATAAACAAGAATATTTTACAGAACTCAAATACCTGGGTACAGAGAAAAACATCTAGCCTATCTATTTTAAAATCAACATAATGTTTAACCTGGTTATATTTATTTATTCCCTTAATCTGCTACTTTTACTTCATTAGGGCAGAAAGCCTTTTGGTTTCATGTACTACTTTTACTACACATTATATGCAAACGATGTCCAGATGCAGAGAGGAGAAATTGAAGAGATTACAAGCCAAGCCTGATATGATGACCAATGGATTTGATATGACCCAAGAGTTTCTTATTTAATGGCCCTACAAACTATTTTCTTTTCTCCTACAGACAGTTTCCTGTCTATTGAGATTCATCTATATTAGATCCTAGGAAGAAGCATTTCTAACAATGAAAGACATTAAATAATATTAAAAAATAGTTTTTGGACTCAGCATGTACAATATGAAGCTTGGACAACAGGGAGCACTGGGAAATACAGTTCCCTGAAAGAAGACACACTTGTATTGCACACCTACAAAGGTTGACTAGACTTTCAATGATTGTGGAGAGACTGAAATATTGTAGGTCCAGTGTCTATTTACAAATTCTCTTAGGTACTGTAGTGAGCTCTTGAACAGCTATTGCCCTCGTCTGTACATGCCCTAACATTCTTATGAGCATTAGGTAAATCCACTGGAATTTATGAAAAGACTCCCTAGCTTTCACTAGACTCAAAGCAAAGAATGTAATTAGACAGCATCTGAGGACTGTAGAGAGAAGAGGGTTATGTCCACTTTGCTGTAAATCCACTACCTGATGTGCTCAGTAATATGTTTGGAAAGCATATGGATTTATGCTGCTCTTTGTTACTATAAAAATTTTATAAAATTATTATCATGTTAGAACATAGCATTTAACCTAAATCTGCATTCTAGGCCATGATCACTCATACTTGACTCCAGAATAAAGTATCTTTTATTCCCTTTGAGGTGAGAACTGAGTATTTTATCTTGACCATTCTACAGAGCTATAACCAAGAATGAAGAGAGTATTTTATAAGCGGATGATAAATGTATGTAAATTTTTACTTAGATGTGGAGAATAAATTCAAGAGATACATGCTGCATTGTTGCTTTAATAATATCATTGTATTATAGGGCCTGGGTTTGATCATCAGCTGGTAATGGGCCTGAGTGGAGGATTGAAGATCAATCTTCTAAGTCTTTTTTTTTCTTTTCTTTCTTTTTTTTACAAAACATAAACATGTGTAGTGACATAGTTGCTAATGAGGTTGACTTAGACATTCCACAGTTTGTGTTTCAAAACCATATTTTGAAGAACACATTCAAGTTTTGAGAATTAGACCAATGAATAAATTAGAAAAAAAGAGAAAAAACCCTATATGCTACAGAAATAAGAGCTAACTGAAGTTCCTGGGGAAGAAAGAACCAGTACTTTTTGTTATTCAAAGTTTGTTGTTGTGATCTGAGTTCAGAGTAGCACACAACCTGCCTGAGCTAGCTAATTTGAGGCACCTCACCAAAACCTTCCTTTTTGAAAATTCCAACCTGAAACTACCAGAGTGACCTCTATATACTTTCATATTAGATGAGAGTGCTTCAATTTTCTCTAATGGATGCTCTGTCCCTTTTTCCTGTGGACAATTATCCTGTATCAGGAAATAAAAATAAAAGATAATGTTTTTCATTAACTAGTAAAGCTATTTTGTTAAAGTTGAAGGTGCAGAAATTAGTTCCCTCTTAACAATATTTTACAAAAATGTTCTCTGGCATGTCTATTCTCATTTTCTCTTCTTTTAGGGTTATGAACTTAAATTATTTGTATTCTGTCATGAAATTAAACTCTCAATCCAATGCTCTCTATTCAGTAGGTGCCTAACAAATGAGTACTAACAGATTGGTCTATACTACTCAAAGCTGTACCAGCATGTATGTGTGGTTGTGAAGCTACAAGAAAATGGGTCCATGAAGCAAAACACACAAAGTACTTGCATTTATACTGTATAGTCACAATGTTATGTATTTATAAGACAGAGATATTATTATACTTTTTAAAATCCAAAAACTGTGTGTATTATCTCACTAGTGATGGGGAGTATTATCTCCAGCTATCTGAGCAATATGCTTAGAGAAATTGTCTCCTTGATCACAATACATGCTTAAGGATTGGAGTGCAATTCTAAAGTTTTAGAAAAGGACTAAAGAATTTTGAGCAACTTTTAACTCATTCTTTCAATCTATGGCTTCAGGCAATACTAAAAACTTTAGTAAGAACTAGGCTAAGAAATGCCGCCTTACATTTATTTGACATCCTTAATATTAAAACCAATTTATTTTCTTTTGATCTAGCCTCTGGAGGCAATGCACAATCATTCATACATTTGAAGACCATTTTCAGAAGTTTCATAGTTTTCTCTTCATGTTAAACAATTTTACTTTAAAAAGAAACAAAACTCAGATTTAATATATTTACCTATGCCTAGCTGTCCTTTGGTGGCCTGTTTTCTACTCATGTACCTTCTTTAATTACTGGCTTATTTACTGTCTTGGTATTTCATACAACTATGGTGTGAATACAATAAGCATAATGCAGGGACATCCCTTCATCCTAACTTTCTATTGACACAAATATCTACATAAAATGTAAGATAATGCATGCTTAAAGAGAGTCATGGTGGGAGGGATCCAAGATGGCTGCCATGAGAGGACACTGTGTCTGCAGAGTAGGACAGAAGTAACAATGCAGCGACCAGGAGACTGAACTCTGGGACCTAAAACACGAGCATTTGTGATTGCCAGGTGAGCAGAATTCCTATGGTGAGGAACTCAAGTGGGAAAATCCTAGGGACACCGAGCTATTCCCCAGAAAAACTCTGGGTGTCCAGTGGTGCACAGCCCTGATCTGAATGAGCAGCCTCCCTGGGTGCCAACAGCCCCCATTCCAGACTGGGTCACACAATCTCCCTGCCAGACTGAGAAGGCACTGGGTACCGTTTTGACCAGCCTGCATACGGCGGGCACACACTGTTCGGCTCTGCCTGCAACCACCTCAGTCAGTGTGTTTGTCCATGGGCCAGTCTGAGAAGGCCCTAGAATCCATTCCCCACACAGGGCTGCATCGGGCAGACACACTCTCCGTGGAGGCGCTAGCCGCCACCCCAGTCGAGACTGAGATACACCCAAATACCATCTCATACTGTGGTGCACAGCCCCTGGACCAGAAGGAGGCGCCAAGTCTCCAGTCCAGAGGAGAGACCTTAGCAGCAGGACCAAGTCGGATCGTGGAACCTCCAGACCAGAGCAGCGCACCCAGCTGACATCTCAAACTGGGACACTCAGCCTCTGGCACAGAGTGAGGAGCCAAACCTCCAGACCAGAGGCGAGACCAGTCTGCGGTGCTCACAGCTTCTAGCACAGAGCACGAAGCCAGGCACACAGATCCCACAACATACTTCGAGTGAGGCAACAACACACACTATCAAACCACTGGATCTCCCT
>JAQQSO010006883.1:0-11021 GCA_028658305.1 Pachyuromys duprasi
AAACCTAACCTATGATTAATATAAAAATAAATAAGTTAAAAAATTTATTTCATCACAATGGTACACATGGCCAAAGGCCATGCTGGTTCAGAGATTCAGTTACATGTGGCCAGCCGCCATGCTGGTTCAGAGAAGAAGAGGGTAGAGCTACAAGTTTTGCTGACATCTTTATTTAGGTCTATCAGTTATGTTCAGTCCTCTGATTAGTGCTAAGTGCAATACTTTTTGCTGTTCAATTTTAATGCAAAGTATATTTTTAAATTTCCCCCTTACTACTGTTATGCTTATGTTGTTATAAGGTTTCAGAAGGTCAGAGTTTTGACATTGATCAATAAAGTACTGATAAGTTAATGGTGTACTGACTGCTTATTATTTAGTCGCCAGCTTGAGGTTTTAATTTCTTTTGGTTGTCTTTTAAAAATAAATTTAAAGGTGCTTCTCATCATGCTAAAAACATATGTTTAATATGTATATTGACCCAAAAGCCATAGCCTTTACTATAATATTCTTAATATTTGCCATTTCTGAGGTAGACAGAATTTAGAAATATCTTAAACCTATTCCTTCTAGTTACTTTGTCAAGAAAAGTCCAAGCATCTAGGGTTTAACACTAAAGCCATTAATGTATTTCTGCCTAACTGTCCAGTGTGACATGGAGATGCTGAGTGTACAAAAGTAGATGCTGAGTGTACAAAAAATGGCCAAGCTCCATTGGTGGCTTATTACCAACAACTTTAACACAGAAAAAGTGTTGAAGTTCCAGACCTTGAACACACTTAAGTTGTTTATAAAGGTTTAAGACAAACAGCTAATTGATACTCATTCAGTGGGATGCAGTTTTACTTGTTACTCTCAGAGTGTTGTTACATTAGATTTGCTGATATGTTACTTTTCTGAGTTTTTAATATGTATTTCCTTTTGTAAACTAAACATTCAAATAAGTTTCAAGAAATCAAAAAAGTCATGTGACCTGGATCTGGCATAGCTCAAACGGATCCCAGAGGAGCTTTTCCTGGTCTTGGGATTCCTTACTTTTCCCTTTTAATAGACAAATCTTTAACTTCTGTCTCCAGTCTAAATTTGTCTCTGCAGATTTTCACCTGTTTGACTATTCCAGTAACAGCTATGGACTGCAAGCAGAAATCTGGACTTCCTCAATGCTGACATGATTGCTCACTGCATTTTCGGGTGGATCAACTAACCAGATGCTTCTGAGTACTGCCCCTTTGCCCAGCCTTTGACTGGCATTTCAGCCGGATTTAGAACAAAAAAATATAGAAATAAATGTCAGGAAATAGACATCAAAAGTCTGGCCTAAACAGATGAGATGTTGTTTATTAGAGTACACGGAGAAGTGCAGCCTTTCTTCTGAGGCAATGGAACATCTACAGAGAGGGAGAATAGCTGGAATTTATACAGAGGGTTGGGAATGAGAAATTGGTGCTGGTATAACGGCTTATGTGTGAGCCTCTGGTCTCTACTTCCTAGAATAGTTTGCTCAAACAAAAGAGACTCTTTTAGGAAACTTGCTACGTCAGTCAACTATCCTCTCCGGGCGGCGGCTGACTGATAATAGTAGAGGAAGAACAGCTGTCCTCTCGTAAGACCAGTTTGTTGTTACTGTTTTATTTCATATTTTGCACCTGGGGCATGTTAACAATTGACATATTGTAACTCTGGGAATATTCAATACAGTACTGCTTATCAAAGTTTAATGTCAAATCCTTGTGCATTGCTATCCTTTGCTATTTGAGGATAAAAGTTCTGTTCATTTTAATTTTTCATCACTTTTTGTATTCATTGGGTACATGGATATGTTTGGGGGGCAAGGAATTTATTCTCCATTTTAATCTGGAAAATAAAATTTCAAATCCTAGAAATAATTAGACAACCATTGCTATTAAGACTTTATGGCCCCAATTGTATAGTATTCTTCAAATTTTTAGAATCTTAACTCATAATTGCAGAGTTTTATCTTACTTTTGTAATGTTAGTCTATTTTCTAGGATACATTTATTTTTCATATTTGATATATATGTACACACATGTACGTATTTGTGTGTGTGTTAATTCATTTTAATAAGTTATATAAATGGCATATTTTAAATGGCATATAATGGAATGATGCATTTTCTTTATATTGTTTAAAAATTTCCTATTGGCTCATATTTCTAGTTCTTTCTCTTCGATTTTGCCATATTGCCTTATTTTTACCTGGTCTGCATCAAGGTATGGATTTAATCAAGGATTTTCTGTATTTGCTAGTCTTGAACTGGAGGCATTTTGTCTACAGAACTGATAAGATAGCTAATAAATTTGTTGTTTCTAATATAGATGATGTTTCCTTTTGGATCTCTTTAAATTCACACCAGGTGCATTCTCAGATTAGGAGCAGAACAAGAGTGTGAAACAAATATTTAGGATGATTTTATGATCACCATTTTTATCTGCTTTACTCCCAGTTTGGTGCTCATCCATTTATCCTCAAGATTATTCTAAATTGATCTTTTACCTACTTTCTACTCTCTGTTCAAGGTATCTAAATTATTGTTGAATGTAATCTCTGCCTCCGTCTCTCTGTCTTTGTCTTTGTCTGCAATTCTCTTTGTCTCTCTCTCCTATGCAATCATGGAATGCAATCATGGAGAAACTGAGTTCATAATATACCAAGATTTTCCAGTGAAGAAGAAGAAGTCAGCCAGAAACTGCACATTTACTGACAGCACCGGAGGTATGCATACCTTTTGGTATATATTCCTCTAAAAGATACTTGTTGAATATGTATGTAACTCTTATTATGTTTCAAGACCTTTCATATTTATTTTTAGTCTAAACTTACATGCTTACCAAACCCAGAGAATAGTAAAAAGTACAATGTATTTATACTTTTATAAAAGGAAAATAAGATTTGATCACATAGTAAGAACCTGTCAAACATCAATCAGAACTCATAGAGGCCAGAACTTGAATCCATGAATGTCCAGATCATCCACTCTTTCCATCTTTTAATTTTTATGCATCTTATATACTGATACATATTTGAGGGTGGACAAAATAATAATTAAATACTAATTAATAATTAAATAAAATCTGTATTTCCGGATACAGTGTCAACTGTAGCTTTATTTGGGATAAAATAATAAGCTGATAATCGTTTTTTTAAAAAGAAGATGATATGATAGTATATATGAGCAACCCCAAAATTCAACCAGAGAACTCCTTCAGCTGATAAACACCTTCAGCAAAGTGGCTGGATACAATATTAACTCAAAAAAAGAAAATCAGAAGTCCTCCTGTATGCCAAAGACAAAAGGGCTGAGAAAGAAATCAGGGCAACAACACCCTTCACAATAGCCACTAATAACAGAAAGTACCTTGGTGTGACTTTAACCAAGCAGCTGAAAGAGCTGTTTGAAGAAAACTTAAAATCTCTGAAGAAAGAAATTGAAGAAGATATCAGAAGATGGAAAAATCTCCAGTGCTCATGGAACAGTAGGATTAACATAGTGAAAATGGCCATTCTGTCAAAAGCAATCTACAGATTCATGCAATGCCCATCAAAATAACAGCACAATTTTTTACAGGTCTTGAAAGAAAAATTCTCAACTTCATATGGAAAAACAAAAAACCAAGAATTGAGTTCATGATTGAAATAGTCCCTGTTCCCCTTACTAGGGTACCCAGTTGGGTACTGAGCTACCATGGGACACATCTGAGCAGGGGTTATAGTTTGTATCCATACATTGTCCTTGGTTGGAGAAACAGTCTCATAGAAGACCCCTGTTCCCTGATCTATTTGGTCTTTGTAGAGCTCTTGTCTTCTCAGTGGCTGGCTTGTGGACACCCCCGCCCCCCTGAGGGAGGAGCAGCCTAACTAGATCCCAGAAGAGAACATTGCAGCCAGCCCTGAAGAGACACCATAAGCTAGGGTCAGATGGAAGGGGGTGAGGTCCTCACCTATCAGTGGACTTGGAGGGGGGCAGGGAGAAGATGAGGAAGGGATGGGGAGAGTGGGAGGGAATGAAGGAGGGGGCTATGGCTGGGATACAAAATATATTACCTGTGATTAATATAAAAATAACTAAATTACTTAAAACAAAACCCAGAATTTCCAAAACAATCCTCTACAACAACAGATTATCTGGAGGTATCTCCATCCTTGATCTCAAGCTCTACTACAGAGCAATAGTAACAAAAACTACATGGTATTGGCATAGAAACAGAATGGTGGATAAATGGAACTGAATATACCCAGAAATAAATCCACACACCTATGGATACTTGATTTTTGACAAAGAAGCCAAAACAATTCAATGGAAAAAAGACAGCATCTTCAACAAATGGTGCTGGTCCAACTGGATGGCTACATGCAGAAAAATGCAAATAGATCCATATTCATCACCCTGCATAAAACTAAAGTCCAAGTCGATCAAAGACCTCACCATAAAACCAGACACACTAAATTGGTTAGAAGAAAAAGTGGGAAAAGACTAGACCTCATAGTCACAGGAGACAACGTCCTGAACAGAACACCAACAACCCAGGTTCTTAGAGCAACAATCAATAAATGGGACCTCATGAAACTGAAAAACTTCTGCAAAGTAATAGACACTGTTGTCAGAAAAAAATGACAGCCTACAGACTGGGAAAGGATCTTCACCAATCCTACATCTGACAGAGGACTAATATCCAGAACATAGAAAGAACTAAAGAAATTAAAAGCAACAAAACAAGTAATCCAATTAAAAAATAGTGTACAGAGATAAAGAATTCTCTGTAGAGAAATATTGAATAGCAGAGGAACATTAAAGAAATGTTCAGCATCCTTAGCCATCAGAGAGATGCAAATCAAAACGATCCTGAGATTTTACCGTACACCCCTCAGCATGGCTAAGATCAAATACTCAAGTGACAACATATGCTTGAGAGGATGTGGAGATTGGGGAACCCTCCTCCATTGCTGGTGGGAATGTAAACTTGTACAACCATTTTGGAAATCAATCTGGCTGTTTGCCAGACAACTAGGAATAGTGCTTCCTCAAGATCCAGCTATACCACTCCTAGGCATATACCCAAAAGATGCTCAAGTATACAGCAAGGATATTTGCTCAGCCAGGTTCATAGCAGCTTAATTTGCAATATTCAGAACCTGGAAACAACCCAGATCTCCCTCAGCTGAGGTATGGAAATAGAAATTGTGGTACATTTACACAATGGAATACTACTCACTAATTAAAAACAAGGAAATCATGGAATTTGCAGGCAAATGAATCTAGAAAATATGATCCTGAGTGAGGTATCCCAGAAGCAGAAAGACACACATGGTATATACTCATTTATAAGTGGATCTAGACCTAAAAGATAGTATAAGAATACTAAAATCTATACACCCAAAGAAGCTAAAGAAAAAAAAAGTCCGAGGGTAAGATGATCAATTCTTATCTGAAAGACAAATGGGAGGGACATTAGAAGTAGGAGAACACAAGAAACAGGCAAGGAGCCTACCATAGAGGGACTCTGACTCTACCTAGCAATGTATCAAAGCAGATGCTGAGACTCATAACCATACCTTGGGCAGAGAGCAGGGAATCATATGAAAGAAGGGGGAGTTAGTATGACCTGGAGAGGACAGGAGCTCTACAAGCACTTAATATATCTGGGCAGTGTCTTTTCTTAGACTAATTCTCCAACCAAGGTCCACGCATGGATATAACCTACAACCCCTGCTCAAAGTAGCCCATGGCAGCTCAGTACCCAAGTAGGTACCCTAGTAAGGGGAACAGGGACTATCTCTGAAGTGAACTCAGTGGTAGGCTCTTTGACCTCTCCCTCCCTCCCAGAGGGAGGAGCAGCCTTAGTAGGCCACAGAGGAAAACGTTGCAACAGTCCTGAAGAGACCTGATAATTTAGGGTCAGATGGAAGGGAGGAGGACCTCCCCTATCAGTGGATTTAGAGAGGGGCATGGGAGGAGATGAGTGAGGGAGGGTTGGATTGAAAAGGAATGATGGAGGGGCTACAGCAGAGATACAAAGTAAATAAATTGCAGTTAATATTAAAACATTAAGAAGTTATAAAGCAAAAAGGCTATAAAACGATGAAATATTCATTTGTTAAAAAAATACTCATGTAACAGTAAATAATGGTTTCTACTGCTAGTTGGAGACATATTGCTTTTTTCTGTCTTGAGTTAATCTTGTTTGCCGGGCTATCTCAGGTAGCCCAGAGACCATGCCTCAGGAACATACTTTCACATGAATCTGTGCTAAAAAGGTAGAAGGAATAATTGTCTCCTTTTTCAGAAGATACTCTTTTTCTTCCCAGAATTTCAGTCCTTTAATGCAGTTATTCCAATCTGCCATGAGTTTCTGTTGATCTGTCTATTTTTGTGATTACTGATTCAGAAAGATAGAACTTTGTATTTTCCTTTTCTGTGTTTTGCTTTGGAGACTGACCAGGGCATATGAATTCTTTTTTTCTGGAACTTTAGGTTCTCTCACTGTTCCTTTAAAGCTTAGCTTCCTTTCCTCCATATGGTTGCTCCTTGAGAAGGTTATTGACCTCTATGCCTACTTAATTCTACGGACCTTTGTGTTGTTGTTGCTGCTGCTGTTGTTTTCTCTATTGTTTTTCTGTAAAGCACTCTTTTTAAAAAAATATTTATTTATTTTATTAAATACAGATTATTCACTTTGTATCCCAGCTGTAGCCCCTCCCTTGTCCCCTCTCAATCCTATTCTGACTGCCTCATCTCCTCCAATTCCCCTCCCCAAGTCCTCTGATAGGGTAGACCCTCTTCCCCTTCCCACTGTCCTTAGCCTATCAGGTTTCATCAGGAGTGGCTGTATTGTCTTCCTTTGTGGCCTGGTAAGGCTGTTCCCCTCTCCAGGGGAGGTGATCAAAGAGATGGCCACTGAGTTCATGTCAGAGGCAGTCCCTGTTCCCTAGGAAACCCTCTCTTTCTTCCAGGCAGATTGCAAAATTTACAGGTGCCTGCCCTAGGGTTTTTCTTTTAAGCTCTAAAAAATTTGTCCTTGAGCTTCCTTTTGGGTCCTTGATGCATTTTTAATGAGAAATACATGTAGAAACTTCTCTCTCTCTCTCTCTCTCTCTCTCTCTCTCTCTCTCTAATTGATGTGAGCATTTTTTTATGCTGAACTGGTCAGGAGATTTTCCAACTCTTTTCTAGATGAATTGGTTATTTGGTAACTTTACTCTTTCCTGTTATTCCAACTCCCTCTGTGTGTGGTTAAGAACACCTTAGATTAGTTGGATCGTGAACCTTCTATCAGCTTCAGTGACCTCCTAATAACATAGAACACTGTGGCCAGCGTGAACACATTCAAGACTTTAAGACACAGCCTTAATTCACTCATGAAAGTTTTCCTTTCCTTCTTCTAATTCTGGCCAGGTATTATGGTATAAAGAACCCTCTTTATAAAAAAAAAATCAATGACTTTTTCTCCTTTGGTAACAAGGGGTAACTCCACTGGGGTTCACCAAAATGTTAGTAACACTGTCTGTCATGTGTTAGTAACACTGTCTGTCATGTGTTAGTAACACTGTCATATGTTAGTAACACTGTCTGTTATATGTTAAATTGTGATGTATTAATAAAGACTTGTTGAAAACAACAACACATTCCCAATTAATTAGAATGTTAATACATTTGGAAATAATTACTGCCCATATATTCCATTAACATAAAATCATAAAGAAGGTTGTCCCAGAACCTAGTTCCCTGGTGTGGTAATAGGAAGATGGCAGGAACAAGAAAGACAAACAGAGAGAACATTACTCAAGAGAGAAGGTAGGGATTAGAATTATGATGTTACAAATCAAGTAAAACTCAAGATTTTCATTTAGCAGTCAGACATTAGTAGGACTAAAATAAAGCATTTGACACAAATTTTAGAGCAAGCATATTTTTTTGACATTTTGACTTTCGACATTTGGTATGTAGGATTTAGAGAAAACAAATTTCTGTTATTCAAATTTTCAGCTTGTGTTACTTTACTAGGAAAAGCCTTTAAATATTAATGATCCACTAATGAGTTTATTAAAACTTACTTCGGAGAATGAGACATAGATGCTTTGAATATATTTCTTTAGCTTTTTTTTTTTGTCAAAAATGAAGTGCCTGTAGGTGTGTGAGTTTATTTTAGGGTCTTTGAATAGATTCTATTGATCAATCAGTCTGTTTCTTTGCCAGTATTATGCAGTTTTAATTACTATTGCTCTTACTACTGCTTGAAGTCAGGGATGGAAATACTTCCAGAAGTTCTATTATTGTATAGGATTTTTTTTTAGCTATTCTGTTTTGTTTTATTTTTCCATATGAAGTTGTAGAATTGTTCTTTCAAAGTCTGTAATGAAATGTGTTGGTATTTTGATTGGAATTGCATTGAATCACAGATTGCTTTTGACAAGGTGACCATTTTTACGATGTTAATCCTATAGATCCCTGAGCGTGGGAGATCTTTCCATCTTCTGATCTCTTCTTCAATTTCTTTTTTCAGAGACTTGAAGTTCTTGTCATATAAATCTTTCACTTGCTTGGTTAGATTTACACTAAGATACATTAATATTATATATAGCTATTATGAAGGGTGTTGGGCAGGGATAAAGATAGAGCATAGATTAAGGAAATGTCAAGCAATTTCTGGAACAACCTGAGACCCACAGCAGAAAAGAGGGCCAACTCTTACCTTATTATTGACCCTCTCCAATGCTTGCTTATGGGAGCTATCCTCTGAGAGGCTCCACCCAGCAATAGATTGGATCAAAACAGATGCTGAAATTCACAGCAAACATGAGGCAGAAAGAAGGGGCCCTTTAGGAAGAGTGAAGAGGATAGAAGGACCTGGAGAAGACAGGAACTCCGAAACAAGACCAACAGAGACAACTAAATGGGGCCTCAGGGGGCTTGCAGAGACGGAAGCACCAACCAAGGACCATGCATGTACTGAACCTAAGCTCCCTACACATATGTACCCAATGGGCAGCTTGTCTTTATGTGGGTTTCTTAGTAAGGGAAGTAGGGGCTGTCTCTAATAAGGACTCTGCTACATGCTTCCCAATCACTTCCCCTGGTGAGGCTGCCTTGCCAGACCACCAAGGAAGAGGATGTGCTCAGCCCTGATATGACTTGATGTGGTGGGGTGGGCTGGTGGGGAGAGGGACTTCCGTTTCCGGATAATTACCTATTTGTTAATTTTAAGTAATCATATTTCCATTCAAATTAATTAAAGACTTCAATGTCTTCCCCGAGGGTAGTTGCTCTTGTTTCTTATCTTTTGTAAAATTTTTTATCTAATGTTTGCTGTTTACTTTAATTATGATTTGATGTGTTTATTTTTAAGTTATATATCCAAAATATATTTCTATTATTTGTCCATTAAAAGCAACCCATTCACCTGATAGCCAAATTATTTTTTTTTGTTTTTTAAATGAAAATCCAGCAAAAACATAACAAAACTGACCATTCCTTTGCCCATTCACTTATCTGTAACATTTTTTATCAATTTCAGTAAATGACCTGATTCATTATAATTTTTTGTTTTTTAAATAAATTTATTCATTTACTCATTTTACATCTCGATCACAGATCACTCCCTCCTCTCCTCACAGTCTCACCCTCCCACCCTCTTTCCATTTTCTCCCCTCCCCTTCTCCTGAGAATAGGGGACCTCCCCTTATATACCCGCCCCCGCGCATAAAGTAGCATCAGGGTTTAGTACACATTCTTTTATTGAGGCCAAGCAAGTCAGCCCAGCTAGAGGAAAGTGATCCAAAAGCAGGCAACCAAGACCATGCCAGATACAACCCACTCTCTCCTTGTTGCTAGGGGACCCATGTGAGGATCAAGACACCCATCAGTTACATATGTGTCATGGGCCTAGGTCCAAGCCATGTTTTCTCTTTGTTTGGTGTTTCAGTCTTTGTAAATCCCTATGGTCTTAGGTTAGTGGACACTGTTGGTGCTCTTGAGGCTCCTTGTCTACTTCAGGACCTTCCACCCTTCCCCACACTCCTCAAGACTACCCTAGGTTTGCCTAATGTTTGTGAGTATCAGCATCTGTTTTGTTCAGCAGCTGGGTGGATCCTCTCAAAGGAGTTATGCTAGGTTCCTGTCTGCAAGCACAAGAGTATCATTAATGGCGTCAGGGGTTGGCTTTCTGGTATGGGGTAGGTCTCAGTTTGGGCCAGCCATTGGTTTGTTATTCCCTTTTTTTTTTTTTTTTTTTTCTGTTCCATCTTTTTCACTGCACTTCCTGCGGGCAGGGTGAATTTCAGGTTGAAGGTTTTGTGGGTGGGTTGGAGCTTACCTCCCTTCATTGGTGGTCCTGTCTGGCTGGGAATCCCTTTCAGTCTCCGTGTCCTGTGCAGCTAGGAGTATCAGCTAGAGTAACTTCTATATCCTCCCAGAAGCCTCTCTATCATAGGTCTCCAGCTTGCCTCAGAGATATGCTCCTCACTCGGTTTCCCTTCTCTCTCCCTGCCTCTTGACGCCCCCTCCCCTCCGGACACACACATACATCTCATCAAAGCTCTTCGTACCTCCCACGTTCTCTTGCACACGTTCTTTCTCTTCGTCCACTATTGACATGCATTTTATTTCTACTTCAGAGGGCGATTCAAGTATCCTTTCTACTTTAGCTCTGTGGATTGTAATATGGTTATCCTGTACTATATGGCTAATATCCACTTCACTGTGAATACAGTTTTTTAAGCCAGGGAAGAAGTACAGAAAGTATGTCATCTCCATCTCTTTCACCCACAATAGCTAGTTTAATCATGAAATTCTCTCCATTTTTCTTACCTCGTATTTCCTAGATCCAATCTGCTTCTCTTTCTCTTTGTCACAAGGTCAAACCAGCATCCCACAGAGGTGTGTACAATTTTCATTCGAAATGATTATGCAGCATTCAATCTGCCATATGCCACGCTGTACAAGTTATAATCATTGTTCAACTAAAAATATACGTTTTTATCTCAAGTTCTCCAATTTAAAATATTTTTT
>JAQQSO010006884.1:0-11020 GCA_028658305.1 Pachyuromys duprasi
GATAACTCATTGGTGAACTGAAGACCCTAGTAAGGGAAACAGGGACTGTTTCCATCTTGAGCTTGATGGCTGAATCTTCGACCCTCACCCATACATCCCAGGGAGTAACAGCCTGGCTAGATCCTGGGGGAGGACATTGCAGCCAGCCAGGAGGAGACAAGATGATCTGGGGTCAGATAGAAGGGGAGGAGATCCTCCCCAGTTGGTGGACTTGGAGGGGGCAGGGAGGAGATGAGGGAGGGTTGGGGAGGGTGGGAGGGAGTGAGGGAGGGGAATAAGCATGGGATGCAAAAAACCTAACCTGTGATTGATATACAAATAAATAAATTTATTTTAAAAATTTCAACATTTCAATATTGAGCATTTTAGATGATGACCATTTTTTTGATTCAAGGATTTATTCGTATTTATATGGACAACAAAGTTTTACTTAACTAAGTACATTATAGAAAATTGTAGCTAATGACAATATGCTGGCTTACCCTGCTACTCGAGAGCTATTTTTATGTAATTAATGTATGCTTTCTTGTTTATAAATGCCTGATTTAAAAAAAAGGAAAAAAGAAAACTGTAAAACATTTAAATTCTGTTTATAATTACCTTTTTAATTATTAAACATTTAAGCAGTTAAAAAAAAAAAAAAAGAAAACTCTGAGCCATCATGGATGCTATGAACTGATCTTGGATCCTTTGCAAGAGCAGCAATTTTTCTTTCCCAATAAGTCATAACTTTAATGTCACAATTTTTAATAATATAAGCATACCAAAATATGAAAGTTATGTGTACACACCGGTGATCCCATAGCCAAATCTAAGTCTTCAGATATGTGTAGTTGTTGGCTCTGTGGTAAATAAGGGGAATAGCTTCCTATCTTCACCTTTAATCCAAAGCCTTGTGGAAAATTCCAAATGTTGAAAATGTCATACTCTGCACAGTGTTTTTTTCTCAAATTCATGTTCACGTCTTCTCCATCAGGGTTGGTAAATACAACATTCTCCAGCACAGAAGCCACCTAAGTGAGATGCGTCATTAGATAATTACATATGTTCACCAGTAAGGCCAAGAGACATTGTGAGTATTCAGTAATTTTCAATACACTCCAGAAAAATCAAGTATATTGAAAGTATCTATCAAGTGAAAAATGAGATATCTCGTGGCTAATTAAATTTAATTATACTTCATTTATATTTCACAGCAAAATTGCCAGAATGAACATTTATCAAATATTGAGTAACATAGTCCAACACAGCTGGATACTCATTACTTGTGTAAAAACTGCTAAACACTAAGTAAGTGTAGATATTTTTTACAGAAGTGTGTGTGTGTTCGTATGTGTGTGTGTGTGTGTGCCAAAAATATTTTTTTTAAGAGAAATCATAAGATTGACAGGGGTAAGGTGTTTTCATGTTATTGAAAGGAAGAGAGGCACTGGTAAATAAGAAATGCATAATAAATATAAAATATAAATGAATTAAATAAAAGCATTTATTTGTCCTTAGTATTTGACCACATAATGAATTGACACTTCATACAAGTAATTATCTATTACATTCATCAACACATGTTTTGTTTCTTGAAAAACAAATTTGCCTCAAGTTGTCACATGAGGATTTTATAATAAGGAACTCTTTGGTTACTCTTTCCAATATTAAACTCATTTGGTAAAATATTAAGACACAGTCTCAGAAAAGTTTCAGAAATTCATGCAAAAATGTTGTCAGTCAATAAATTTTAGTGTTGTGCAGTCTATTTATCCACAAAAAAATTCTTGTATTAAGAATATTTGTGCTATGGAAATCCTTGGGGTTTGGAGCTAAACAGAGAACTCTCTGTAGAGGACTGTAGAATGGCAGAAAAACACTTAAAGAAATGCTCAACGTCCTTAGCCATCAGGGAGAAGCAAATAAAACGACCCTGAGATTTCACCTTACACCCACCAGAATGGCTAAGATCAAAAACTTTAGTGACAACGCATGCTGGAGAGGTTGTGGAGAAAGAGGAACCCTCCTCCATTGCTGGTGGGAATGCAAACTTGTACAACCACTCTGGAAATCAATTTGGTGCTTTCTTAGACAAATAGGAATAGTGATTCCTCAAGACCCAGCTATAATACTCTTAGGCATATATCCAAAAGATGCTCAAGTACACAACAAGGACATTTGCTCAACTATGTTCGTAGCTGCTTTATTTGTAATAGCCAGAACCTGGAAACAACCCAGATGTCCCTCACTTGAGGAATGGATACAGAAATTATGATACTTTTACACAATGGAATACTACTCAGCAATTAAAAAGGAGGAAATCATGACCTTTTCAGGCAAATGGTGGGACCTGGAAACGATCATCCTAAGTGAGGTATCCCAAAAGCAGACATATGGTATATACTCACTTATATAGACCTATAGGATAGGAAGGTCATGCTGAAATCTATACATCTAGGGAAGATATACAAGAAGGAGGACCCCAGGTTGGTATGATCAATGCTCGTTTAGATGAACCAATGGGATAGACATTGAATGGAGGAGAAAACAAGTAACAGGACAGGAGCATACCAAAGAGGGCCTCTGAAAGAATCAATATAGCAATGTATCAAAGCAGATATTAAGACTCGCCAGCAAGCCTTCGGCAGAGGGCGGGAAATAATAATAAAAATAGGGGAAGTTAATAAGACTTGTGGAGAACAAGAGCTCCACAAAGACCAAACTGAGCAGGGCACAGGGGTCTTCTGTGGGACAGTTTCTCCAACCAAGGACCATGTATGGTTATGTCCTAGAACCCCCGCTCAGAAGTGGCCCATAGTAGCTCAGAATCCAACTGAAAACACTAGTAAAGGGAACAGGGACTGTTTCAGACATGAACTCGATGGCTGGCACTTTGACTCTCCCCCATACACCCCAGGGAGTAACAGCCTGGCTAGATCCCAGGGGAGGACATTGTAGCCAGCCCTGAGGAGACAAGATGAACTGGGGTCAGATGGAAGGGGAGGAGATTCCCCCCTGTAGATGGACTTGGAGTGGGCGGGGAGGAAATGAGGGAGGGATGGGGAGAGTGGGAGGGAAAGAGGAAGGATGCTACACCAGGGATGCAAAGTACCTAACCTCTGATGGATATAAAAATAAAAATTTTAAAAAAAGAATTTTTTTGCTATAGAAATCCTTGTAGTAGCATGAATGGAGATAACTTAGAACCCCTGCACAGATGTAGCCAATGGCAGTTCAGTGTCCAAGTGGGTTCCATAGTAATGGGAACAGCGACTGTCTCTTACATAAACTGATTGGCCTGCTCTTTGATCACCTTCCCCTGAGGGGGGAGCAACCTTACCAGGCCAGAGAGGAAGACAATGCAGCCACTCCTGATGAAACATAATAGACTAAGATCAGAAGGAAGGAAAAGAAGACTTCCCCTATAAGTGGACTTTAGGAGGGGCAAGCATGGAGAAGGGGGAGGGAGAAAGGGATTGGGAGGGGAAGAGGGAGGGAGCTACAGGGGGGATACAATGTGAATAAAGTGTAATTCATAGAAAAAGAAATCCTTGTATTGAGGGAATAGTGTCTGAAAAATGTATATGAGCATTTGTGGTACCATTTAGAAATACCATAACATAAGTATTGGGGAAAGTAATATCATTTACCTGCTGACAGTCATAGAGTATTCCTATGAGATCTGCTGTTTGCTGAGACTCTATTTGTTGAAGAATAATTTCATGGTAGGTATGAGCTACATCATACACAGCATTGTATAAATTGTAACCTTCTTCACTTAGGACCATGTCAAATTCATGCTGTGATAACCATTCCAAAGAAGTGTTGGATGAACAGTTATTCATTGTGTTGATATTAAAAACTGAACAATTAAAATAATTCCATTTCTTTCTCATCTGAGCAATGTCTACTGGATATTTGGAAGTGTTCATTGTTTGCATAAAATTTCTAAATTTAGAAATCAAGCCATTGTGGTGTGAAAGAGTGACAGTCCTAAAGTCTCTTTTGCTTATGGTGACATCCCATTGTGAGGTGGTGATCCATATTCTTTCTACACCTAAATATACCCATCGTCTAAAGCTGGCTTCTAGGGTAGAGTTCATTTCACCATAAATGATGACAACCTTTGCTGATGATGTCATGATTTGTTTATCATATATTACAGCCCTTGTCATGTATAACTGCATGTCATCTGGGATGAAATTTGAAAAAGCTAGACAGACTCTATTACTTTGCATCTCTTCTCTCAAGTCTGAGAGAAATTGAGTTCCTTGGTCATCATCTGAGATGACCAGTCCTATGCAGGTCCATGTAAAATAAATCATCAGAGACACAATGGCATTGGGCAAACAAGTATCTTTGTGTGCTATCTGGTATATATATGGAAATCGGACTTTGACATTCAGGATAGGATGAAATGGTCCAAAGAAAATCTGAAGGTTGAGAGACAGAAGAAGCACAGTGAGAAATATGTTTAGCTACAAGTTCTTATGTAGAAATGAGTTGTGTTACTCACCTTCTAGAATTCCTGCAAAAGGCAGTTAAGAATGCCTTTTAAGTATCATTTTTATTATTATTATTATTATTACGTGGTTCCATAATATGTTTTAAAATTCTAGACATTCAACAAATCATCTTCTGTATTTCTGCCTTTCATACACTTTTTAATACAGAGAAATGTTAATGACATATCAATATCTGACTCCTTCATCCTCTAGAATGTATTGATCAGCACACACCACTCCATGCTGCCCACTCATTCTCAGTATGAACTCGGTATTGGCATTGATAAGTTATTTCCTCTCCTTTTTATCACAGAGCCTCACCTTTGGTTCAGGGGAAAGGGTCACGAGTTTTACAGATGTAGTCCATGATGGTCTTGTAAGGCCTACAAGACATGCAAACACTCCACAGACATAATTAGGAAGAACTTGAGTACTGTTTTTTTGTGAAATTATTACATCAAAATTCTGCAATGTATTAAAACATATGTCAGTACCGACAGAAAATATCAAAGACATGTTGAGTAAAAGGTAAGGGTTTCTGTTGATCTCATCAATAGCAAAAAACAGTACAAGAAAATACTCATATTTCTGATCCGTTATTCTAAAAGAAGACATGAGAGAATTGTAAAGGATACTGCAAACATCAAATTTTCAAATATATTGAAGTGAACAATTTAATATGCCCTCTCTAAATTTCTGTACAAATTCTACCTCTCCTAATATAAAATTATAAGTGAAGAGATCTTTAATGATAAAATCATTTTTAGAATTCATCAAAATGAGTCATGATGATTGAGAGTTTTATCGTTGGAAATCTATAAAGACCTGGTTTGATCTCTGAGACTCATCTATGAACTATACCTAGACATTGAGTCTTTTACACATCTATCTTTCTTAGAATTCTCATTCTATAGAAACATAAAAAGCCCATGTCTTGAATAGAACATCTAATTCATTGTACTTTATGATTTGTTTTTAATTATTATAAATAAATATTAAAGGATTAAAATCTAATAGATTTATTCATTTTATTTTCATTCATGTATATAAATTCTCTTGACACATAAAGAATCATACAATATATAATAAAATGTTATTTGGCTTTCATCTTCACATTTTTCGTATCATAAAAAGCTCATTAAATTATATTTAATAATATCCAAAACTAACAGTAATATTTCAAATGACTGATGGCAAATTATGGTCTGTTCTCTCATACTATCACTTGTATTATTTGAAAATGTGACCTTAAAAAAGCATAAAATGTTAAAAGTAAATCTCATATTAGTATCTCTGAAGACAGATTATTATACTTTCTGAAATGTAGTGAAGAAACTTAAAAAGCATTAAATACCTGAAAGACATTGTCAATGAATAAATTTTTACTCATAAAAGATAATGATTGATTTTGTTAATTTCATGCACAATGAGAAAAAACCATCAATAATGACATTTCTATAAAAGTTGGAAACATGATTTTTAGTATCTTCAACTATAAATTTTTTTGAACTTGTCATTTAAATTTATATAACCATTCACATCATGTATAGAAGCCAATATATCACATCCTATGGCTATTATATCATTTTCAGTATAATTAATACCGAAATTTTTTTTCAATTTTTTTCAATTTTTTTGAAAATTTTTTCAATTTTTTCTTATATTTTTGAGTGAACATTACTATATTACTATGTCACATTGGTAAAACAAAACAGAAATCCTATCAGACTAGTCTTAATATTACAGCCTTCCTAATTCTTCAGCATTCGTTTAGTGAGTCAGAACACTGAGCCATTCTCCCTATGAAATGTGTTGTTCTATCTCAGCATAGCCTCCCAGTACTTCTGTTTTCATTGGCAATTTTCTCTCATCTGAAACACAAACACCACCGTGCTCTTTTGCAGATTGCGCTTGTCAATTGTAAATTTAGAGCTAAAAGAATTTTTTCAAGCATGAAAGTGTATTGAAGAAGTTGATATACTTGTAATGAATAATATTATTATTTCCTTTAAAATAATCACTAATGCTAATATCTATAACATAAGAAGAAATAAAAAAACTAGAAAACAAAAATGAAGTAATCCAATTTAGAAATGTAGTATCCCCGGTGCAGTGCCACACATGTAATCCCAGCACTCGGGGAGGAAGAGGCAGGCAGATCTCTGTGAGTTCAGAGCTAGCCTGGACTACAAATAAGTCCAACACAGCCAGGGCTACACAGAGAAACCTGACATGAAAAAAAAATGTAGTGCAGATCTAAGTGGAGAACTATCAAGAGAGGAAGCTCAAATGGCTGAGATTGCACAGCATCCTCACTCATCAGGTAAATGCCTCGAAGCATTAATGAGATTCCATTGTATACCTCCTAGAATGGCTAATACCAATAACATAGGAGATAGCCCACCGTAGTGTAGATGTGGAATAAGGACAACACTCACTCATTGCTGGTGGACATGCAAATTTGTTCAGATGCTCTGAAAATCAGCATAACAGTTCCCCATGAAGATGGGGATCATTCTGTCTCAGGATCCAGCTATAGAACTCTTGGGCATATGACTAAAGAATGCTTCATCCTATCACAAGGACACTTGCTCAAATATGCTCATTGCTGCTCTATTCATAATAGGCCAAAATAGAAAACAAAATACATATCTTTCAATTGAAAAATAGATTTTAAAATGTGGTACCTTTATACAATGGAGTATTACTCAGCTGTTAAAACATCAAGAATTTTATAAGCATTTAGAAGGAACCAGAAAAAAATCATCCTGAATGACATAACTCAGATCTACAAAGATACGTATAATTTGTACTCCATGATATATGGATATTAGCTGCTAAATAAATGATTACCAAGCTAGACCGAGAGGGTAGGTATACATAAAGGAACTAGCTGAAACGGATGGATCTCACTGACAGGGGAAAATTGAATACAATGGGTAAATTGGCCATGGAGTAGTGGAACCTAGAGAATCCCTTGGTCAAGGAGAGAGGAGATTGGGTTGAGAGAAGAAATGTGGGCAAAGAGAGAGCAAACGGAGAATTTGAGGGGTGAGAAGGAAACCTGGCAGAGTGGAAACATTCTAAAAACATATGAAGGCAATCCTAGAACAGTCTCCCAACAAAGGGGAGAAGAATCCCAACTGTCAACTCCTTTCACCAAATGAAGCATCCAGTTGGCAATCAACTTGGGCACAATTTTTCATGGAAATTCCAAACACCCCAGGCTGTTGGCAAAACAATAATTTGGTTCCTGCAAACTGATAGTCAGGGCCCATTACTGAAGACACTACTCACAAAACTTACTGAACATAGAGAGGTCAAGCTGCATCCTCCATAAACCTTCATCCTTACATTCTTCTGTTTTTGGAGTAGAAAGGTATTCTGCGGGACTCCAAAGAGAAACTTAACTACCAACTCAGCTACACAAGCTTTCATCTACAACCTGTCCTCCCTACAAAACATGACTCAAAATTTTTGGGAGTAACCAACCAATGTGTGCTTAGACTTAAGGACTACTCCATGAAAGAGAATACATGTTTATGCAACTTGGATGACTAAGAAACCCTGACAAGTTTTCCCAGAAACCTAGGATAAAACAAATACTACTGGTCTAAAATAAAGTAACAATAAAACCCCATCTAATGGTATTCTGCTATACTCATGGATCAGTGCCTTATTCAGTCATCATCAGAGAAACTTTCTTCCACTTTAGATGGGAAAAAATACAGAGACACACAAACAGACATGATAGAGAGAAAGAGTATGCACGAGAGACCTTGGAAAATATAGATCAATTTGGAAATCTCTATCAAATCAATATTTTCAGGGTTTGGGGAGCCCCATAGACATGGAAAAGAAAACTGTAAGAGTGAGAGGTTTTGGAGACCAATACTACATTGACCTTTAAGTTAACTAAGCAAATCTCATATGAACTAAAAAAAAAAATAGACAGAGAGCAAGGAGTACATAGCAGACATAGGTTAGCACCAGATCCTCTCTCTCTAACCATTATAAAATTCAGGTGAGTATGAGCATGAGACTCCTGATCATGTGAATGAGCAGAACTCTTGATTTTTGTACTGTCTTACGGGTGATCTTTTTTTTTTTTTTTCAGTTAGTTTACCTTGTCCAACTTTCATGTTATTTTTATATCTTAATGTTTACTTTGTTTAGTTTGTTATCTCTTTGAAGATAATTCTTTTTTAATAACAGCAAAAATGGAGTGGATTCAGATGGAACAATACATGGAGAGAAACTTAGAGGTATAGTGAAAGCGGAAATATAACCAGAATGTTGTGTGTTAAAAAATAACATTTTTTATAAAGTGGGGGAAAGTAAAAAGAAAATAAAATTATAGCAAAATCTCAAGTTTTTAGATAAGGAAGAATATGAGTAATAAAATGTATGGATAAAAAAACCTTTTAATTATAGAGGATTGTTTTAGCAATTGTGGGTTACTGTTATTCCACATGAAGTTGAGAATTTTTCTTTCAAGGTCTATAAAGAATTGTGTTAGTAATTTGATGGGAATTGTATGGAATCTGTAGATTGTTTTTGCTAAGATGGCATTTTTACTATGTTAATCCTGCCAAGCCATGAGAATAAAAGGTCTTTCAATCTTCTGATCTCTTCTTCTATTTCTTTCTTCAGAGACTGGATGTTTATATATATATATATATATATATATATATATACACACACAAATTTTTGACTTGCTTGGTTAGAGTCACACCAAGGAACTTTATGTCCATCGTGGCTACTGTGAAGGGTGTTGTCTCCCTAATTTCTTTATCAGCCCAATTGTCTTTTGTATACAATAGGGATACTGATTTTTTTGAGTTAATTTTATATCCAGCTACTTTGCTGAAGGTGTTTATCAGCTTTGGAGTTCCCAGGTAGATGCTCAGTACTCAAATGGGATGGACATCAGAAGAGGAAGGAAACAAGGAACACAACAGGAGGCTTCCACAGAGGGACTCTAAAAGACTCTACTCTATATATGTGAGTATATACCATATGTTTCTTTCTGCTTTTGGGATACCTCACTTAGGATGATCGCTTCCAGGTCCCACCATTTGCCTGCAAATTTCATGATTTCCTCCTTTTTAATTGCTGAGTAGTATTCCATTGTGTAAAAGTATCATAATTTCTGTATCCATTCCTCAACTGAGGGACATCTGGGTTGTTTCCAGGTTCTGGCTATTACAAAAAAAGCAGCCACGAACATAGTTGAGCAAATGTCCTTGTTGTGTACTTGAGCATTTTTTGGATATATGCCTAAGAGTGGTATGGCTGGGTCTTGAGGAATCACTATTCCTAATTGTCTAAGAAAGCGCCAAATTGATTTCCAGAGTGGTTGTACAAGTTTGCATTCCCACCAGCAATGGAGGAGGGTTCTCATGCTGAAATCTACACACCTAGGGAGGATGTACAGGAAGGAGGACCCACGTTGGTATGATCAATGCTCGTTTGGATGAACAAATGGAATGGACATTGAGTGGAGAATAAAACAAGCAACAGGGCAGGAGCATGCCAAAGAGGACCTCTGGGGGTGGGGGGAGTCAACGTAGCGATGTATCAGAGCAGATATTAAGACTCGCGATCAATCCTTTGGCAGAGGGGGAGATGTGATGATAGAAATGGAGGAGGTCGGTGAGACTTGGGGAGAACAAGAGCTCCACAAAGACCAAACTGAGCAGGGCACAGGGGTCTTGTATGAGACGGTTTCTACAACCAAGGACCATGTGTGGATGTGGCCTGGAACCTCCGCTCAGATGGGGCCCATGATAGCTCGGTGTTGGACTGAAGACCCTAGTGAGGGAAACAGGGACTGTTTCAGTCATGAACTTGATGGCTGACTCTTTGACCCTCCCCCATACAAGCCGGGGAGTGACAGACTGGCTAGATCCCAGGGGAGGACATTGCAGCCAGCCCTGAGGACACAGGATGAGGTGGGATTGGATGGAAGGGAAGGAGGTTGGTGGACTTGGAGGGGGCAGGGAGGAGATGAGGGAGGGAGGGGGAAGGTGGGAAGGAATGAGGGAGGCGGCTATGCTTGGGATGCAAAGTACCTAACCTGTGATTGATACAAAATAAAATAATTAAATTAATTAATAAAAAAAGACTCTACTCTGCAGGGTATCAAAGCAGAGGCTGAGACTCATAGCCAAACTTTAGGCATCTTATGAAAGAAGGGAGAGATAGAAAGATCTGGAGGGGACAGGAGCTCCACAAGGAGAACAAAAAATAAATATCTGGGCATAGTAGTCCTTTCTGAGATTGATAGCAATAACCCTAGTGAGGACTTATATTAACAGAGATGATGGAGCCAGAATTTACAATCTTGTACAACTAGGCAAGACTCCCAGTGGTAGGAGCCTTCAAACCTTTTACTCACATTTGTCTTGCCTGCAAGATATGCTGGGAGATGATGGTTCAAACCTTTGAAAGTGGCCGAGCAATGACTGGTATGACTTGAACCCCAAACCACAAAGAGTTACTTCATACCAGAAACTGCCTGGATGTCAGGA
>JAQQSO010006885.1:0-11019 GCA_028658305.1 Pachyuromys duprasi
ATTTTGTTAAAAACAATTTAAAGTTTTACCAATGTTTTGCTTATCCTTGAGTCTATTTTCAGTCATTACCTTCAATAAGGAAATACAATAAACATTAATAAATTTCTTATCTACTGCATTTAAGCTCACTCAATCCAGTTTTGTTAGATGGGTAGTTTCATATTTTCATTAAAGTTTAAATACCATCATTGCACATAAAATCCTTTCTCAATGATTTACTAAATCCTGCATTCTTTAGATGCTGCTAAGGTCCACTTGCTGTGGGATGCACTCACCTTCCTTCTGCAACACATAAAAATGACTTATTTGTAACTAAAGAGGTGTTTCTTATTTTGCTTACTGAGAATATATTCAAAACCATCAAATTCTTTTAATCACATAAGCTTTTTAAAGCTTTTAACTGTCTGGTAGGATTAATTTGGTGAAAATGGCCATCCTAGCAAAAGCAATCTACAGATTCAATGAAATTCCAATAAAAATATCTGCACAATTTTTTACAGACCTTGAAAAACAGTTCACAATTTCATATGGAAAAGAAACAAAAAAACTAAGTATTTCTAAAACATACTCGTACAATAACAGAATTTCTAGAGATATATCCATCCTTGATCAAGCTGTACTATACAGCAACAGTAATAAGCAAGCAAGCAAACAAACAGAACGAACAAACAAACAAACAAAAGAATGCATGGCACTGGAAGAAAATGAGTCTGGAAGCTTAAAGAAATTGATTTGGAAGATCCAGAAATAAACCCAGTCCAACAGAAGACCCAGACATAAACCACACAGCTATGGATAGTTGATTATTGACAAAGAAGCCAATACCATGTAATGGGAAAAAAAAGATAGCATCTTCAACAAATGGTGCTGTTCTACCTGGATACCGACATGTTAAAAAAATACAAATAGATCCATATTCATCACCCTGCAAAAAACTAAAATCTAATGGATCAAAGACTTCAAAATCAAACCAGACACATTAAACCCGTTAGAAGAAAAAATGAGGGAGAGCCTTGAATTCAATGGCAAAGGAGACAACTTCTCCAGTAGACCACCAACTGCACAGGCTCTCAGATCAGCAAACAACAAATGGGACCTCCTGAAACAGAAAACAGAAGACAGGGAACAGGATCAAAGCCTACCACCGAGGGACTCTAAAAGACTCTACCCAGCAGCATATCGAAGCTCAGGCCAATTCATGAAATTTTATGAAAGAATTAGGAGATTGAAAGATCTGGAGGGGACAGGAGCTCCAAAAGTAGAACAAGAGACCCCAAATAACCTGGGACTTGGGTTGCCTGCAGAGAATGATAACTCAAGAAAGGATCTTCTAATTATTTCTTAAGAGACTTGAAATTTTTTTCATACAAATCTTTGACTTTTTTGGTTAGGGTCACACCAAGGTACTTTGTCTTTTGTGGCTATTGTGAAGTGTGGTTTTTCCCTAATTTCTTTCTCAGCCCTTTTGTCTTTTGTATACAGGAGGGCTACTGATTTTTTTTTTTAGTTAATTTTGTATCCAGCCACTTTGCTGAAGGTATTTATCAGCTATAGGATTTCCCTGGCAACTCAATGGCTCACCTAAATACCCTAGAAAGAAAGAAAGCACACACACCAAAAGGGAGTAGACAGCTGGAAATAATAAAACTCAGGCCTGAATTCAATAAATTAGAAACAAATAAAACAATTCAAAGAATCAATGGAACCAAGAACTGGTTCTTTGAGAAAATCAACAGTATAGAAAAACCTTTAGCCAAACTAACTAAAAGGCAGAGAGATACTATCCAAATTAACAATATCAGAAATGAAAAGGGGGAGATAACAACGGACTATGAGGAAATCCAATAAATCATTAAAACTTATTTCAACAGTCTATATGCCACAAAATTTGAAAATCTAAATGAAATGGACAATTTTCTTGATCTATTCAACTTACCAAAGCTGAATCAAGACCAGGTAAATCAATTAAATAGTCCTATAAACCCTAAGGAAATAGAAGGGATCATCAAAATTCTCCAATTAAAAATAAAGCTCAGGACCAGATGGATTCATTGCAGAATTCTCCCAGACCTTCAAAGAAGAACCTCTAGTTCTCTTCAAATTATTCCAGAAAATAGAAACAGAAGGATCACTATCAAACTCATTCTATGAAGCCACAGTCACTTTGGTATCTAAATCTCACAAAGACCCAACAAGAAAGAGAATTTCAGGCCAATCTCCCTTATGAACACTTATGCAAAAGTACTCAACAAAATACTTGCAAACTGAATACAAGATCATATCAAGATATCATCCACTATGACCAAGTAGGCTTCATCCCAGGTATGCAGTTGTGGTTCATTATACAGAAATCCATTAATGTGATACACCATATTAACAAACTGAAAGAAAAAAAAAAAGACCCGACATGATAATCTCCTTAGATGCTGAAAAAGCATTTGATAAAATCTAACATCCATTCATGTTTAAAGTATTAGAGAGATCAGGGATACAATGCACATACCTAAACATAGTAAAGGCAATATACAACGTGCCTATAGCCAACATTAAACTAAATGGAGAGAAAATTACAGCATTCCCACTGAAATAAGGGACAAGGCAAGGCTGCCCACTTTTACCATATCTCTTCAACATAGTTCTGGAAGTCCTGGATAGAGCAATAAAACAATTGAAGTAGTTCAAGGGGACACAAATCTGAAAGGAAGAAGTCAAAGTATCACTATTTGCCGATGATATAATAGTATATGTGAGTGACCTAAAATGAAATCTTGAAATATGAAAAACTATTCTATTTTCTCGTTCATTTCAAAATATCAGAAGCATTTTTTAGTTTTCCTGGGTTAAAAGAAAATTTGCCAGACATTCTGTCAACATTTCAGATACTCCTCATTCATTATCAGCTCATTCTGCTGTATGATCTTACTGTAGCTGACATGTTTGTTATGATTAAAAATTGTACATCAGGAGGAGCAGCCTTACCAGGCCTCAGAGGAAGACAATGCAGACAGTCCTGATGGGATCTGGTAGGCTAGGGTCAGATAGAAGAGGAAGAGGACCTCCCCTATCAGTGGACTTGAAAGGGGGCAATGGAGGAGAGGAGGTAGGTAGGGCAGGAACAGGAGGATCAAGGAAGGGGGCTACAGCTAGGATAAAATGAATAAATTTTAATAATAATAAATTTAAAAAGACAAAAAGAATTAAACATCAGAACTCTAAACTTTTCCATTTCATTTGTACTTTATTTCACACTTCATCTCCCATAATATAATTCAAGATGGCATGTTACATTCAATTGTCACATTTTAGTCTCTAGTTACCTGCAACTGTTTCTCAGATATCTTTAATTTTCATGAATTAGCTTTTTTTTCCTCTCCCTGAGGAACCGTTGCACTCCAGTAGTATCGTAAATGTAATCCCACAATTTGAGAATGACTGATGTTTTAGCTCATAGTGGGATGCACATTACCTCAGGCTCTGGAGTGCCTGGAATTGTAGGCTAAGTACATTTTACAAAAATTATTGATGTAGCTTTCTATGCATGTCTCATGTGGGCTTCTAATTTTTTTAAAACAATTAATGTAGTGTAGAAACAGACAACTCTTTTATTCATGAAGACCTCCCCTATCAGCAGACTTGGGGAGGGGCATGAATGGAGAAGAGGTAGGGAAGGTTGGTTGGGAAGGGAGGAGGGAGGAGTTTATGGGGGGATACAAAGTGAATAAAGTGCAACTAATAAAAACTAAAATTAAAAAAAAAAGACGTAGCTTTCTATACTATGTCCCATGTGGACTTCAATTTTAAAAAAAAACAAAACAATTAATGTAGTGTAGAAACAGACAACTCTTTTATTCAGTTTAATGGAAGTGCACAGTATAAACAAGCCAGTGTAAAAACATTGGTGGTTCTGATTCAAATAAAGTGTTTAAAAGCCTGTTTAAAATGTGATTTATTATTTATTTTATAAATTATAAATTATAGTTTAAAATTTATTTTATACTGAAAATTTTACTTGTTATGTTAAATTAACATGTATTAAATGTACTACTACACAAAATAATAGGGCAAAAGATGATATGGGGACAACAGGGTAAAGCAAATCTATTGTTATCAAAGTGATCAGGGAACAGGGAACACAGTGACATGGGGTAGGGACAGGAATCCAGTATTCACTTAACAGATACAGCAAAGACTTTCATGATTTTCCTCTAATCTCAACTTCTTTTTTGTTAAGTAATTTATTTATTTTTATATTAATCACAGGTTATATACTTTGTATCCAGGCTGTAGCCCCCTCCTTCTTTCCCTCCCACTCTCCCCATCCCTCCCTCATCTTCTCCCAGCCCCTCTCCAAGTCCATTGATAGAGGAGGACCTCCCCCCCCTTCCATCTGATCCTAGCTTATCATGTATCTCCAGGGCTGGCTGCAATGTACTCTTCTGGGATCTAGTCAGGCTGCTCCTCCCTCGAGGGGGTGGGGGGTGGTCGACAATCCAGCCATTGAGTTCATGACAGAAATAGTCCCTGTTCCCCTTACTAGGGTACCCATTTGGGTACTGAGCTATCATGGGCCACATCCAAGCAGGGGTTCTAGTTTATATCCATACATGGTCCTTGGTTGGAGAAAAAGTCTCATAGAAGACAACTGTGCCCTGATCTATTTGGTCGTTGTGGAGCTCTTGACCTCGCCAAGTCTTACTAACTCCCCCTTTTTTTATATGATTCCCTGCACTCTGCCGAAGGCTTGGTTGTGAGTCTTAATATCTGCTTTGATACACTGCTAGTTAGAGTCTTTCAGAGGCCCTCTGTGGTAGGCTCCTGTCCCGTTGCTTCTTTTCTCCTACATTCAATGTCTATGCCGTTTGTCCATCTAACCGATGATTGATCATCCCACCCTGGGTCCTCCATCTTGTTTATCTTCCCTAGGTGTATAGATTTCAGCTGTCCATCCTATCCTATAGGTCTATATAAGTGAGTATATACCAAGTGTTTCTTTCTGCTTTTGGGATACCTCACTCAGGATGATCGTTTCCAGATCCCACCATTTGCCTGCGAATTTCATGATTTCCTCCTTTTTAATTGCTGAGTAGTATTCCATTGTGTAAACTTCTTAAACATCAGATCTTCTTCAAGCAATGCTACATATGTTCACAAATTTTGACATTTCTGTACCAATATCTGACTTTTTCACTGACCAAATAGTTGTGGATGGGAGCAATCCACTCTGTTTCTGTTAGCATCATTGTTTATATGCCATTCTGTTCTATGTTAATCAAATTTCATATTCCTTTTACTAGCCTGGGATAAAAGACCTCCCTCAACAATATACATGAATCACTAATATATCAATAGTTTAGATATTATTCAAGTCTCTTTTTAAAACACAGGAAGAACTCCTTGAGTCTGTTAAATGTTTGGCTGTGGGTCTCAGCATCTGTTTCCATCAGCTGCTGGGTGAAGCCACTCAGAGGAGTTATTCTAGGCATCTGTCTACAAGCATAGCAGACTAACATTAGTAGTGTCAGGGATTGGTTTTCTGCCATATAATGGGTCTCAATTAGGGCCAGTTTTCATTGTCCATCGCCTCAAACTTTGCTCCAATTTTTCCCTGCACATCTTGAAGGCAGGATGAATTTTGGGTGAAGTTTTTTGCACAGGTTGTTCTTCTTACCCACCCAATGGAAGCCTTGGCTGGCTATAAGTGGTGGAGACTTCAGGCTCTATATTCCCCACTGCTAGGAATCTCAGTGATGGTGGCCCCCATAGACTTCCTGGTGCCCAGGGGTATCCCAAGTCTCTGGTATATCCCAGAGATGCCCCCTTCATATTTCTGTTCTCTCACAGGGCCGTCTTTCCCCAGATCCCTCTATTCCTAATCCCCACCTCTCTGCTCCTCCCCATCTCTTCTCCTACCCACTTTCCTCCTTTCATTCACCTCCAATGCCTATTTTATTTTACTTTTTGAGTAATATTCCAGCATACTCCCTTGTTCCCGCCTTGTAATTTAGCTTCTTTGGGCATGTGGATTGGAATGTTGTTATCCTCCACATTATAGCTTTGAAATGAAATTAACTGGGTCATGATATGTTTAAGTCTCTGTAAATGTATTGCCAAATATAGTTTACAAGTATTTTTATAAGATAATCAAATGCATTGGATTAGACTATTTCACTTGTGGTTGCTTTAAAGTATTTTTGATAACTTCACATGTGAGCCCTTCAATGACATGATTCTTGCCTTTTCAAATTCTTCTGTGTCCCCCTCCTGTCTCTTACTATCTAATCTTACTGTAGTTTACAACCTTTGCAGCTGGGTAGGACAACTGATTTGCTTTCTTCCCTTCTTACATAACTCCTTCCTATACTATGAAAGACAGTCCTCAGACAGAAGGCTACCAGGGTTAGTTGCAAATCAATTCCTCCAAGTTCTTTTTTTTATTATTTTTAACTTTTCTCCTTTTTATTAATTATACTTTATTCACTTGCTATCCCCCAATAAACCTCTCCCTCTTCCCCTCCCAACCCCAACTTCCCTCCCCCTTCTCCACACATGTACCTCCCCAAGTCTGCTGATAGGGGAGATCTTCCCTCCTTCCTTCTGATCATAGTCTATCAGTTCTTATCAGAAGTGGCTGCCTTGTCTTTCTCTGTAGCCTAGTATGGCTGCTCCCTCCTCAGGGGATGGTGATCAAAGAGCAGGCCAATCAGTTCATGTCAGAGGCAGCCCCTGTTCCCATTACTATGGACACTGAAATGCCATGGGTTACAGTTCTTTATACAAAAGACACAATGTCTTCAAAACTACCAGTCTTGTTTTAATATCTGAATGTTTTTCATACAAAGTCAGTAGCCCATATTGTTTGGGAAGACAATTACATTTCTCTGATCAGGAACTTGTGGGAAGCTTTCCCATGACTGACACTAGCACTTTTAATTAGATAATTTATGACTCTTGTTGGGTCACCAAGGCCTCATATAATGTAATTCCATTAAATATATATATGCACACATATTTGTACATATGTTATATGTATTTCTTTTCCACCTTGTGTCAGTTTGAATAACAATTTCCTGCACGGGTTGGGATTTGAACTTCAGTTTCCAGTTGGTGATACTGATTGGAGAGTTCTAGGAGGTGAGGTGGAAGTAATAAGTCATTGGGGTCAGTATTTGATGTTTCAAGGCTTGCATCATTCCCAATGAGCTTTCTCTGCTTCCTGCTTGAGTTCATTCTCTATGCCTGTTGCCTCTGTTTTGACCTCATGGAGTTTTGTGTCTTTAAAATTAAAAAGAAAAACAAAAAACAAAAAAACTCAATAAACCTTTTTATAAGTTGCCTTGATTGTGTCATTTTATCATAAGATAGAAAAGTAAAGGATACATATCCATTGAATTGTTTATTTCCCCTTGCATTACCTTTCTCGGCCCTCTGCATTAAAATATTCCCCTTTCCTATTATCCTTTTCCTAGCACTTCTACTATCCCCACCCCTGGAGCTTCTTTCACTTCTTGTCCCTCTGGTCACTCTTTAATTTTTTTTTTAGTTTCTACTGTTATCAAGCTATATAGCAAAATACAAAAACTTGGTATTGGTACCTCCAAATAAAAGAGAATATGTCAATGTTTTTCTGGGCTAGATTACTAGCCCATTCACTTAAAAAAAATCCAGTTTGTTTATTTCCATGTAAATTTTGTGATTTCAATTTTCTTAACTGCTGAGTAAAATTCCTTTGAATGTACATACTTTACATACTATTCTGTCCATGCCTTCAGTGACTCACTGGACTTAAAAATGCACAGCTTTATTGTTATTTATATACATTCATAGATCTTCTATAATTTCTTAATTGCTACGTTCATTATTATTATTATTTTGTATTTGGATTACCATCTAAAACATGTTCTATTTTTAGAATATTTTAAGTTAACATTGATGTATTCTGGTGTTACTGAATGTAATATTCTCACTTACCTGGTAAGTCAATGTTATTTATAATATACTTTATTTCTGAAATATGTTCATTAATGTTTTGGTGTCAATAATAAGGAGTTTATATGATTAATTATATTTGCATGGTGGTATTCATGTCTAATACTCCTTGTTCTGTGGAATTGATTGTACCAACATTTACTGTATACTTATTTGCTCTCATTTTTTTTGTCTTTTGTGCTGCTCTTTTGAACTTGAAGCCCACGCCATGAGAAGGAATCCATTTTTTGGATCACAAGGAATAGAAAGTTGGATTACCCAGAGTCTTAAGTTGGATACAAACATGAGTAGCCAAAGGAAGGAAAAGAATTCAATTAAATGATTCCTAATAATATTCTGCCATTCTCATAAATAGGTACTTAGCACAATAATCATCAGTGAGGTTTCCTGTAGCAGCTGATAAGAACAGATGCAGAGACCCATATACTAACATGGGTGGAGCTCAGGCAACTCTGTGGAAGAGGGGGAGAAAGTATTCTTGGAGCCATAGGTGTCAAGCACACCATGAGAACACTACCCACAAAGTCAACTAAGCAGAGCTCATAGTGGCTCACAGAGACTGAAGCAGCAATCACAGAGCCTGTACTGGTCTGCACTGGGTCCTCTCGATATTAGCTGTGGTTGTTCTTCTTGTAGTTTTGTAGGTCCTCTGACAGTGGGAGTAAGGGTGTTTGGCTCTTTTGCCTGCTGTTGGGATCATTTTCCTCCTATTGCTCTGCCTTGTGAAGCCTTGATATGAGGGTTGTGTCTAGCACTTTTCTTATGCCTTGTTAAGTCTTTATCTCCAGTAGGCTTGCCCTTTTCTGAAGAGAAATGGAGGAGCAGTGGATTTCAGGGAAAGGTGGAATGACTGGCAAGAACAGAGGATGGGGATGTTGTACCTGGGATGTTTTATATATGAGAACAATACATTTTAAAACAAGGATTATGTTATTATTTTAACTTACTACTGTCCCATATTCTTTTGATTCATACTTGTCTTGTGTTGCTGTTACTGTTTCTTTTTCTATTAAGCTTTGATTATATACTATGGTTCTTTGATTAAAAACATCATTTATATTATGAATAATTTTAATTGGAACAATGACTATGTTATGACACATCCAACAGATGAGTGACTGCTTTTCTAGTTCATGGAAGCAGTTGGTTCTAATGACGACTAGGGTGGCCCAACAGGACAGAAGCTTCTGAAACACTGAGCCCAAATAACGATGTATTTATTTTCTCTCAACTGCTTTTAGGCATTTCTGCAGGTGACAATCAAATATTAAATAATAATCTTTATGACCAATGAAAAGGAATTAAACATAAAAATACAACTACAACCATGAAAAAGAAACCCAGTGGATCTGAGATTTACCAAAAGATCAGACTATAACCATTTATTTATTTACTTATTATAGTTTATTCACTTAGTATCCCAGCTGTGTACCCACTCCCCTCCTTTCCTAACCCCATTCTCCTCCCTCTTCTCCTATGCCCCTTCACCAGTCCAATGATAGGCAGGTCTTCTTCCCCTTCCATCAGGATTGGCTGCATTGTCTTCCTCTGTGACCTCATAAGTCTACTCCCCCCTCAGGGGAAGCAATTAAATAGCTAGCCCCTGAGTTAATGTCAGAGACAGTCCCTGTTCCCATTACTAGGAAACCCTCCTGGACACTTAGCTTCCATGGGCTATATCTGTGCTAGGTCATCTCCATGCACGGTCCTTGTTTGAAGTATCATCTCACAAAGACTACTGTGCCCAAATTTTTTGGTTCTGTTGTTCTCCTTGTGGAGCTCCTGTCCCCTCCTGATCTTTCTATCTCCCCATTCTTTCACAAGCCTGCCTGCACTAAGCCCAAGTTTGGCTATGACTCTCAGTGTCTGCTCTGATACACTGTTGGGCAGAGTCTTTTAGAGGCCCTCTGTAGTGGCCCCTGTCCTGTTCCCTGTTTTCTCCCTATTCCAATGCCTATCCCATTGGCCTTTCTGAATGAAGAACGACCATCTTACTCATGGGCTTCCAACTTGCTTAGCTTCTTCAGGTGTATAGATTTTAGTGTGATTTTCCTATACTATATGCTTAATACGGTATATACTCACTTACGAGTAGAATATAGTTTTAACAAACAGAAATTTATCCTGGAATAGATAATGACATAATTTCATGTGAAAATCTCATGTAGTTGTAATAAAAGAGTGCTACCGATTGGCCTGTGGTTATTGAATAGGAAGGTTGTGAATCTGAGTTATTTAGGTAAAGGGTGAAAGTTTTTTAAATTTTATTTTTGAAGAGATGTGACCCGCACAATCGTCTCACCAGCAAGAATGCACGCGGACACCAGGATCCTTCTGCAGCAAGTGTTTATTGCTATGGAAAGAGGAAGACCCCGAGCCCTGAAAAGGTGCTGCTTATATACACCCTAGAGCAGCGTTTTCACTTCTGATTGGCTGCTTGCTCATTACCTCGTATTATGCCCCAGGTTGGGCAGTGACTTGGCGCACTTTCACCACTTACACATGCGCAGTCCACTTATTACTTGTGGGAGCACCAGATGCCAGCACCATCTTGTAATGGCGAACACCGTCACCGCTCACCACGGCTCTCTACATCTCCCCCTTTTTGTTTTATAAAGATGGAACTGCCTTTGGCCTATCTAGCGCAGTACCAATCAAGATTCGAACTCAAGCCAGATCAAGCAAATTCCTTCTTGGGGAATAAGCGATCAAGAGCTTACAGCCCGAAGGTACTTCCTTACCCTACCAGGTGCAATGGAAACAAGTCCTCTGGGTGCACGGGCTAAGGAAAGAGAGTTGACACCCGTTCCTGTGCAATGGAGTATAAATCCCAGGAGTGCAGGGGCTGCCAACCTACTAATCAGGTACCTCCACCAATTAGGCAAGGGCTAGTCAGACTTAGACCTCTCATCGACCCAGTGCAATGGGCTGAGTCCCTGGGGTGCATCGACTGAGGGCCTCAGTCATCAGTTATTTTCTTAGCATAGATAGCCAAATTTCAGGGGATGATCCTTGTTCCAAGGCCACAAGTGC
>JAQQSO010006886.1:0-11018 GCA_028658305.1 Pachyuromys duprasi
AAAAATCAAGTTTCCATAGGTGTGTGGGTTCATTTCTGGGTCTTCTATTTGGTTCCATTGATCCACTATTCTGTTTCTATGCCAATACCATGCAGTATTTATTACTATTGCTCTGTAGTACAGCTTGAGGTCAGGGATGGAGATACCTCCAGATGATCTGTTGTTGTAGATGATTGTTTTTGAGATTCTGGGTTTCTTGTTTCTCCATATGAAGTTGAGAATTTTTCTTTCAAGTTCTGTGAAGAATTGTGTAGGTATTTTGATGGGATTTTCTTTAAAAAGTGTTTTTGTGTATTGAGACATTACAGTCTAGAAGACTAGGTAGGCTGCCTTCCACTCAAACTCTTCCACTCTCTCACCAGCTCAGTATTCTCCCACCCTAGCCCTGTGCTCTCATGGTTTGTTTTCCCCAGTTTCCCACTGGTGTGGAGACTCCATGCTGTACCAGAGACCACAGAGACTGGGAGAATATCAGCACACTGAGGACTTGAGAGGAACATAAAACAAGGAATAAACATCCATACAACGAAGAAATACTCAGAAATCAGAACCTAAACTTTAATTATCACAATCCAGATATCTAGAGGGCAGTTTAAGAACATAAGAAAAAACAGCTAATGTATAATGTTTCCACCAGAACCCAGCTACCACAGTACAACAAACTGAAAATTCCAATACAACAGAAGCAAAAGAAACAGACTTTAAAACCAACTTTTTGAAGATTATTGAGGTCCTTAAGGATGAAATAAATAAATCCTTTAAAATTGAAGGAAACAATTGGAGGAAGTGAATAAACCCATTAATGAAAGCCAAAAGAAAACACAAACAGGTGAAGGAAATAAATAAAAGTGTTGAAGACCTGAAAATGCAAATAGAAGCAATAAAGAAACTGAGGAAATTCTGGAAATAAAAAATCTAGGTATGCAAACAGCAACCACAGGCACAAGCATCACCAACAGAATAATAAAAAATAAAAATAAAGGTAGAATAGAGCATGTCAGGCATTGAAGAATAAACAGAACAATGGAAGAAATAAATAAATCAGTCAAAGAAAATGTTACTTCTAGAAAGTGCCTTAAAGAAAATATCCAGGAAGTCTTCTTTTTCATTTTTATATTATTTACAGCTTATTCACTTTGTATCCCAGCTGCAGCCTCCTCCCTCCTTCCCTCCCAATTGCACCCTCCCTCCGTCATCTCCTCCTGTGCCCCTCTCCAAGTCCATGGTTAGGGGAGGTCCTCCTCCCCTCCAGGAAGTCTTTTGGGGCCTTTTCCTTCTATTAGGTTGCCTTGTCCAGCTTTATTATGAGGGAAGGTTCCTAGTCATATTGCAACTTGATATGCCATGTTTAGTTAATCATCCCTGGGAGGCCATCCTTTTTTTCTGGAAGAAAAGGGGGAGAAGTGGGAGGTAGCGGGGAGGGTAGGAGGAACTGAAACAGCAGTATGGATGTAATATGTGAGAGAATAGATTAATGAAATATTTAGTAATTACGAGTGCTGCTACAATATCAAAACGTCTAAAAGACAATAGAAAGAAATGCACAGCAGCACATGCTATTCACCAATATGTTCCCCAGGCCTAATCTACTTATTGAAAGGCAGTTTATAATTTCTGTGTATGAGACGTATACAATGTTGAGAGAGCAGTTTTAGTTTGATTGTTTACTGCATGGCAATTTGTACAAATCTGAAGGTGTTTGGAAAAAATACTGATATTTATAAGTCCCAGAGTTTTCATTTTTCAGAAGTTTTGGTTTTAAACCTTTTCGGTATCAGACATTGCTGGTACTCCAAGAATGTTTCAGTGTTTTAACCAGAGTCACTAAAACACTTAAAGGAACATCCCCCTTCTCCAAATTAATTTTCCTGTATGTTTGGCTTCATAATTATGCCTTCTGAGTATTTATTAATCATTATTAAGTGTATCCTTCTAAATATGTCTGTCCAATGAAAAAGATAATTGAAGATTAACTTTTATAACCCTATTTCTGTTATGTAAAAAGAAAAGTTGATTTAAACTTTAAGTGCAAAAACTAACCTTTAGAATGTGTTACTTTTTCCTTAATAAAAAAGAATATACATTATAAGAAAATTGACAAAAATATTAAACATGAAAAAAATCAACCATTGATTTTTCTTAATTAAGTTGAAAAATATGTGAGTTTAATGACTTGTTTTCAAATGCAAATAGTGGTTGCCTTCCTAATAGAATTCAGGCTATTCTCATGGAAACTTCTAGTCTATATAGGCGTGTCTGTTCCTACACACTGAAATACTGAAGTCGATATGCTGTTTTTATATGATGGATGTTTCCACCCATTTTCAATTTTATGGCTTGGTGGTCCACACAACACTCAGTTTGTGATAAATACTTCAGGTTTCATGGCAAATGGTAAAGAATAGAAATGAAGGAGGAAAACATTTGTAAAGGCAAACAAGCATAGGATTCAGGGAATAAGGTTTGGCTTTATATCAAGACAAAGGTCATTTTCCCCTGACAGGTAGAGAGTGTACTCTCATTTATCTTCATAGTACACACACACACACGTAGTACATATATGTATAAATAAATAAATATATATATACACACACACATGTATATGTGTGTCTATGAAATGTGTGTGTGTATCTGAGACCAAGAAAGAGAAACAGAAGAAAAATACAAAGAGATAGAAACAGAGCAATAGAGAATAAGAGAGAGGTGGGGGGGGAGATGTCTTCATTGTTATATATGGTGATTTTTCTCCAGGGGAGAGTTAGGGGAGGGTCTCATGGGACACAGGATGTGAACAAATTTCACATGTATGGGAAAGCTGAAACTTTTAAGATTTATGAAGATTCCTTCCCAGCGACATAGGCATAGTATACACTTGCTGGAAGATAAGACTCTTAAGCTGCCTTGTTGCTGAGAGACAATTCTTAGACCCATACAGACGGCATCACATTGTTCAGAGAACTCCAGAGTTGGAAGTCTGTGCATACCAAGGCATGTTGGGCTGGGCTTTTTGGTGGTGCGGCTGCATTTGAGTCACCCATGCTCCTGTGAGTAACCTAATTCCATGTTTCTGTTAATAACTGCAAGTAAATTCCCTGGTTCAGTTAAGTTGGACTTTAAGTGACTTGTTACTTTGGTCTATTGAAGGTTCCCTAGCTGGAATAAGTAGACTCCCTCTTGTGCTTGTATGTGCAAGTGAATATAAATAACTGTGTGTGGGGGGGGGGGGGTTGTATCCAAAAAGGAAAAGTTTCAACAACACAACATAACACAAGTATAGATGTAAGAGGTTAACCTCACAGAGATTAACCCCATTGTTTACCGTTTTTGAGTCAGGGACGCACTCTCACATCTGTGAAAGCTGGTCTATCTAGCTACCAAGTTTCCAGGGACTGCTCTGTCTCTGTCCTCCATCTCACCATAGGAGCACTGGAATTACAAACAGACCCTGCCATGTTTTCAGATACCATAGGTGCTTATAAGTGGATGGCAAGGGTTTTACCAGTTGAAACAACTTCTCAGCCCCACAGTTTAACTGAAGAAAGATGATGGCATTTCCCTTTGACACAAAATATTTCAGTGAACATAAACTCATGTCTAAATATTGCCAGCATTTTTCTTAGAGATAGGACTTAAGCTTAGTCACAGAGACGGTACTCCCTTCTCTGTTATGAGTTCATATAGTTATGAACTCAATTCTAGCATTATTAAACACATATTTTTCTTCCAAAACTAAGTTCAGTTTAAAAACTTTAACAGAAAATCTTTAACACTTCAATCAATTGTTTTCTTGATTTCATGGATATTTTCTATGAAATATATATTCAATAGAATCATATACTGTTTAATATAAATATTTAACAGTAAATCTTTACCACTTCAGTGTCAATATTTTCTTGATTTAACATTTCTTATTATTTGGATCATAGTATAACATTTTTACTTCTTCCTTTTGTTTACAATGCTCATCTGACTTTATTTTTGATTCCAGCACCTTTGCTAATATAACATGAATGCCCAAGTTTCTTAGCAAATAAATGCAAAATATAAGTTAGCATGCTAGCATTACACTGTGTATTAAGAACTATGTCAGCATTCCCAAAGAGACTGCTAGACCGGACCCCAGGATCATCCAGGTTAGACACCCATCACCACTCTAACCCTCTGCCTGGGGGTTCAACTGGGGTACATCCAACAGAGGACAGCTGGGGGTTATCCCCTGAGTTCCAGCCTCAGGCCTACAGCTCTACCCAACTTCTCAAGTAAGCCTGCAAGGGCACCAGGGACCCACAGCTTCATTCCCCTTCTCAGGGGTCAACTTGCCTTCCTAAGGAGTCCAACGGGCACCAGAAAGACCCAGCCAACACCCAAGTGTTCCTAAGTGTTCGGTCTCAAACCCCAGAATACACTAACTGAGGTGCTTGCTGAGCAATTAAAGAGGACTCTGCGTCGTCCTCAGTCCCTGCTCGTTACAGAGTCCTGGCTCCTCAGTGGCTCTCTACCCACCTCCTACCCTGAGCTCAGGGACTGGGCTCTGCTGCCATTCCCCGAGCGTCTCTTCCCTGTATATCTCAATCTTTTGGTTACACTTTCTAGGTCAGGTCCCCTCAACCGAAGGATCCGCTTCCCTTATCACTTTTGGAAAGGACAAAGCGGTATCTGCGGTGGTTATCAGCATGCATAAGCACGCATTAGCAAAGGGCATGTTGACCTCCAGTCTTGTTCGGTATCGCAAGCAACAGTTCCACATTTCAGAGTCCATGCTGGCATCCTGGTTCCTTTTGAACTTCTCAGCCCACCCTTACCCTAAATTTCTTCAATACGGAAGCTTCCCTCCCTGGTTTTATTCAGCTTTCTACACCGCTTTTGTTGTTGTTGTTGTTGTGTTTTGTTTTGATGTACTCTCTTGCCTCTCTCTCCTGGTCATCTCTTTCCCTTCCTCTGTTACTCTCACACTTTCTCTCTTCTCATGGCCCTGTCCAGTCATCTGACTTTTCTGCCTTGGATTTCTCTGCTTTGAACTATTCCAGATGCCTCCGGTTGCCATTTCCCTCATAACAACAATAAAATCTTTCACGTCAGCCATACCTTGGAGCAGTCATGTCGATGGTTTATACAGATATGCTAATTCAGAATCTTGTTTTAATAAATCTTTTTCTTTTTTGCTGAAATTCCTGAATTGAGATTGTGTTTCTGTTCATGGTGCATTCATTGCAGGAATAAACTTCTTACCTGCCCTTCGCAATGTGGCTTTGTAATGTACAAATGGAATTCTTACTTACATTTATATGTGTTTTTGAATGACAGGTATATAAATGGCACCAAAATTTATATATTTGCATATTTTACCTCTTCAGTGGAAATTAGCTCATAGAAAGTTCTATAACCACATCTTATGCAAAGTATTCCCAATAAATTTCCCAGTAAACATCCCTTTGCTTAATGAAGCAATTATTTTTAAATTTGTTTGTTGAAAATAAAATGTTGCTCATTTACGTGACTAATACAGCTTGACCAAAAATTATATCTATTTGTATATACATATATGTTAACTCAGAAACATTTGTATTTACAGCGCAAATCACAGCTACCTATAAAAGCAAAATTAAATTTTTAAGTTTTGAAAATTACTCATAATGGCTAATTATATACACACAATTTAGTATTTCAAATTAGTTGACATAGTATTAACTTGTCTAATTGACCAAGGTTTTAAACATTTCTGGTAGAAATAAAAGATAGTCACATGCTGTAAGTTCTTTGTGCTATACCAAATAGTTTTTTGTGTTTTTAGAACAAAACAATATGTTCTTTTACAGAGTTCCTTTCAATTTTCTAATTGTAGAGTTGATAGAAAATAATTCCTTTAGAATATGCATGTTTAGGAGCTTTTGAGATGGCTCAGTGGTTAAAAGGGCAGGAGTGATTGTGTAGAGAATCTGAGTTCAGTTTCTAGGACCACATCAGGCAGATCACAAGTGGACCTGTAATTCCAGGTCCAGGAAATTTGACACACTTTGGTGGACAATGCATGTACTTCCACACGTCTACTGCTCATACAAGCATGGACACGAATACTTACGGTTGAAAGAATAAAATCAGTTTTATGAAAAGAAAATGTATATCAAATTATACTTGCTTGCAATGTTAACGAATAAAAAGCGTTTAAAGGTACAAGGAAAGAAGACATTTTCATCCACCTCCTCCTCCCGGGGCTCAGTGACTCTCGCAGAAGAGAGGTTGGACAGGGCCTTTCAAGGCAACCAGTGTTTTCTGGACACAGCAGGAGAGTTGTGATAGCATGCACAAGACAGGAGAAGCTTAAGGCAGACAATAATCTCAGCCTGGAGAGGGAGGGAAGGTAGACTTGAAGTTTCGTCCCTACCTCTGGAGTTATTGGCACTTGATAGCTATTGAGAAAGTTTGGGGGGATGGGGGGTGGTCAGTCATCTTTGAAAATGTTGACCTTTGTAGGTTAACCAGAGACCATTGGAAGGCCAAACATCCAAAGGTATTTACACAACACAAATTGGACTTAGTATTTTTTTTTTCATTTTATGAAATAAGGACACAATGTTGGCTGGATAAGAAAGGGAAGGTAGATCTGGAAAGGTGAAAGTCGGAGGGTGAATATCCAAACACATTGAATGAAATTTCTCAAAAATCATAAAAATAAATAAAATAATCAGCGTTTATAGTCTCTTCAAAGAGTAAGATAAAGAATTTAGGTGTGGAAGGAAATTCAGATTATGTTGATTTATATAATTCTCTTGTTAAAAGGATAAATATTTCCTGAAAAAAATAAACAAATTATTTTAATTCTCTCTTTCAGTTTAGGCTTTATACCGACATAATCTTGGTAACTGCCAGTGATGCCTTAATGAGCAGTATGTATTATGAGCACAGGGCCTAGCCAGACAGGGAGCTTTTCTAGGTTAACTATGTTACTATTGCCTGAAAATAAGAGTTGAGAGACTGTGAGGCACCTACTCCTTCTCTCTTGTTTACCTGAGGTAAATACATCTTTTTTTTTCAATAACTTTAAAAAAAATTTAATATTAGTTACAGTTTTTTAACTTTGTATCCCTGTTGTATCCAGCTCTCTCATTCTCTCCCAATCCCACCCTCCTTCCCTCATCTCCTCCCTGACCCTCTCTAAGTCCACTGATAGGGGAGGACCTCCTCCCCTTCCATCTGACCCTAGTTTATCAGGTCTCTTCAGGACTGGCTGCAATGTCCTCCTCTGTAGCCTAGCAAGGCTGGTCCTCCCTCGGGGGTTGGGTGAGGGCAAAGAGCCAGCCATTGAGTTCATGTCAGAGACAGTCACTGTTCCCCTTACTAGGGTACCCACTTGGATACTGAGCTACCATGGCTACATCTGAGCAAGGGTCCTAGGTTATATCCATACATGGTCCTTGATTGAGATACAGTCTCATAAAAGACCCCTGTGCTCAGATTTATTTGGTCCTTGTGGAGCTCCTGTCCTCTCCAGGTCATACTAACTCCCCCTTCTTTCATATGATTCCCTGTACTCTGCTGAAGGTTTGGTTATAAGTCTCAGCATCTGATTTGATACACTGCTAGGTAGTGTCTTTCAGAGGCCCTTTGTGGTAGGCTCCTGTCCTGTTACTTGTTTTCTCCTATTTCCAATGTCCATCCCATTTGTCTTTCTAAGTGAAAATTGATCTTCTTATCCTGGGTCCTCTTTCTTCTTCATCTTCTTTAGGTGTACAGATTTTAGTATATTTATCCTATCTTATGGGTCTAGTATCCACTTATAAGTGAGTATATATCATGTGTGTCTTTCTGCTTCTGGGATACCTCACTCAGGATGATCTTTTCTAGATCCTACCATTTGCCTTCAAATTTCATGATGGAATACTATTCAGTAATGAAAAATAAGAGAAATACATCTTGGGCAAACAGTTTTTTTCTTCCTATATGGTAGATACTATCAATGATGAGGAAATAATAGGCTTCAAAAGTCTATAAAGTTGAGCTAGCAATAGTTGTTTAGGAATTAATTGAGTGATCAAATTGAGATGTTTCGTTGGTGTTTTTTGGTTTGTTTGTTTTTGTTTTACTTGGTTGTTTGCTTTTGGAATGTGTGTGCGTGCACGCACAAGTGCGCGTGTCTCTGTGTGTGTGTGTAAGAGAGAGAGACAGAGAGAGAGAGAGAGAGAGAGAGAGAGAGACTATTGAAGATAAGAAAGTGATTGTTAGGCTGTATACAAGATTAAGCAACCTAATAGTTTTAACAAATGTCCTGAAATCACCTTTGAAGGACCGTGCTTGTGGAATTCTCTGATAGCTTCAGAGACAATGGCTGCCTGCTGTGACTGTCTTGCATATTTTTTCCTTTCAAAATGGATCTGGATTTCTGAGACTGATGGTGGAATAAAGAGATTTGAGGAATATGAGCCAGGTTGAATTAGGGGTTGGGGAGACAGTCATGGCAGAAAAGTCTAGTGAGGCTTCTGTGGGACTTAAGAGAAGCCTGGCCTGCAGAGCGGGATGCTGGGTCTTCAGTCATAAATCTGCAGCACACTGCACTTTACAACCTTTGAAGATGAAAATTAATTTTCTCTAGTAAAGTTTACAACTAAGAATGTATTCCGTCAACAAGATTTCTACCTTATTGACTCTATTAGAAGAGCTAGCTGGGACAGAATTGACTTTACTCTTACATACGGATAGACCAAAATGTGTTGTTTAAAAAATGTGGATTTGTTTGTGCAGTTTGACATGTCACTTGATGTCATCTAGCATTTATCAGGCAGCTTTGCTGATACAGAAATGAAGACATCCAATTCGGGAAAGCTAATGCAACATACCTTCTGTGGTAGCAAATAAATAACTAAAAAGAGGGGAGGGAGGCTTGAAAACCAATGCCGAATTCAGAAATTATTTTTCTACCACACGCTAGGAAGAGGAGACACATGCCAACAGGGGACCAAAATGACCAGTACCTTTGAGTGCATGTACTCATTAGTAAGAAAGTCGTTTTAAGTGATATGGCAAATAGCTTTTCTAGCATGGCATGGTGTGTTTGTGTGTGTGTGTGTCCAGTATCCATGTCTGTCCTCCTGTCTCTGTGTATAAGTGTATATAAGTGCATGTTATATGAATATACACATATGTGTCTATTGATTATCTATCAATCATCTATCTATCTATCTATCTATCTATCTATCTATCTATCTATCTATCTATCTATGCATATACACAGAGACACATACAACATTTTCAGGAATAAACTATGATTTTCGACACATTCAGCCTCCCTTTTTTTTTTCTTTTTAAAAGTAACTTTTGGAGACTGAGCTATAGGGGCTCTCTCTGACATGAACTCAGTGGCTGGCTCTTTGATAACCTCCCCCTGAGTGGGAGGTTGGGGGCAGCCTTACCAGGCCACAGAGGAAGACAATGCAGATAGTCCTGATGAAGCCTGATAGGCTAGGGTCAGATGGAAGGGGAGGAGGACCTCCCCTATTAGTGGACTGGCTAAGAATCATGGGAGGAGGTGAGGGAGGGAGGGCAGGATTGGGAGGGAACAAGGGTGGGGACCACAGCTGGGATACAAAGTGAATAAATTGTAATAAATAAAAATATATTTAAAAATTAAGTGATAAAAAATAAATATAAGGAAAAGAAGTAAATTTTGAGCTATGCGTGGTGGCTCATGTCTGTAATCCCAACACCCTGAAGGCAGAGGCAAGTGAACCTCTGTGAGGTCTAGGCCAGCCTGGTTTACAAAGTGAGTCCACGATAGCCAAGGCCAAGGCTATACAGAGTTGAAACACTGAAGAAGAAGAGAAAACAGAAGAAAAAAGGAAACGGGAAATCAATAACAAAAATGCTTCTGTTGAATTTGGTTTTGATCATTGTTACATGTATAAAGTTGGCTTCTTGTATTGGATAACACAATTAACAGCCTAAACCTTATGCTCTAGATTGACTTATCTTTACTGGAAGGTTTCTTCTTAGATGCCCCACAATGTACAGAAATGTTACCAATCTATCTATCTATCTATCTATCTATCTATCTATCTATCTATCTATCTATCTATCTATCATCTGTCTGTATATATATATATATTATGTATTTATATATATACATATAGCTGCTAAGCTCATTTATGAATATACTTGTCCGTTATGTTGACATTTACATTTCTTACTCTATTCACTGAATCTCATGAGACAACAATATCAATACCAATACCAGCACTGTAACACAATGTCTTTTCCATTTTAGAACCTATTTATCCAAGGGAAAGAATCTCAGGAATCTATTGTATTTAGCATTTTCTTAGTTGATTAAAATTCATGTACAGTCACATGGCCACAAATGCGTTATCTAGTTTAAAGAACAATCATGACACACCTGCTTTCATAAATACTTTAATGAAAATCACTTAAGAAACTCATGAATTTAAGAAAGGAACAAAGATATTTTAATAAATATTTAAAGAAAAATAGAGAATATTTAAGGAAGAATAGTATATATGTGTATATGTTTTAATTGTCAAATTTGTGTGGATATTGTTATGATATTTAAATATTAGTTCTCCCAGTTGAAGGCCAAAACTAAATTTCTGTATTCTTTTTTGTCCTATGTACTATTGTGGTTAATTTTATACCTTTTATTTAGGATATGTAATGGTGTTACTACTCAAAAAACTCTGGGTTTTCTGAACCTTGTTTGTAAAAACACAATGATTTAAATCCTCTATAATACAGAGTTTGAATCAGTAGATAAAATCAGTTTTATGAGTATATACTGCACAATAATTTAAAATATAAATTGCCAGTTGGAAATATTTGTTAATTCTGAAATTTAAGCTTTTTGTTTATATTTAAAAATGCTACAGTAAAGTTCACAATTTTCAAAATGTGGTGAACTTTCTTAATTCTGTTTTCATCTAAACAGAATTACCGAATGGCAAAATATGGAGTAGTTTATTATTTTTATATTAATTATAGTTTATTCACTTTGTCTCCCAGCTATAGCCTCCTCC
>JAQQSO010006887.1:0-11017 GCA_028658305.1 Pachyuromys duprasi
TTCTGCTTTTGGGATACCTCACTCAGTATGATCGTTTCCAGGTCCCACCATTTGCCTGCGAATTTCATGATTTCCTCCTTTTTAATTGCTGAATAGTATTCCATTGTGTAAAAGTACCACAATTTCTGTATCCATTCCTCAACTGAGGGACATCTGGGTTGTTTCCAGGTTCTGGCTATTACAAATAAAGCAGCCACAATACCGCATTAATACCGCATAATTGCCATATATGGCCCATCTTTTAAAAATTATTTATTTTCATTTCATGCTTGTTTTACCTGCATGTATGTATATGTGCTATATGTGTATCTAGTGCATGCAGAGTCAGGAGTGGGTGCCAGATACCTTGGAACTGGAGTTACAGGGGGTTATAAACTGCAAAATGGGTGCTAGAAACCAAACTAAGGTCCTCTGCAAGAGTAGCAAGTGCCCTTAATGACTGAGAAAAAAGTTGTGTTTATTCTTTGATAATTTCATATATATGTAAAATATATATTGATTAGATCCACCCCAACTCCTCACTGTAGGCTTAGCTTTTTCACCAAACCTGATATATTTAGGGTTCTTAAATACCTTCACCTCCCTTCCAACCCACTCACCTTAGATAGATTAGTAGGGAAAAGAGATGCAGGACCTCTTTTATTTACTTCCTGCTGATTAGGGTTGATGGGTCTTTAGGGGATTACCAAACTCAGTTGTCAGGATACCAGCAGTCCAGAATACAAGCAGCAACAGGAATCAGCATGACAAGTCAGCAAAAGCCACAAGACTTGTTAGAGTGCCCTAAGAAGTTCTCTGGAACGTTTCTCTCTGTAAAGCCAAGTGTAGAAGCATGAAGATCAGCATAGCGATGTTGACCCAAAAAAGTGAAGCCTCCTGTGCGTGGGCCTCTATATATCTCCTCAGCTGGCCAAAGTCATGCCTCTTGCATGAAAGAGCTCACAGCAAAACATTACCATTCCCTCTCATGAGCCAGCCTCCAGCAAAACTTCACATGACAAAACTAAGTCTTCAAAGAAACCCGAAGCTTCCACTACACCTCACTCTCAGTGCTTTCCACCCCTCTGACATACGACCTCTCACCTTCATGCTCTACTCTTTAACAACTGCCCCTTTAAGAGTCCCATTAGTGTTGCCTGAATGTGCATCAGCAACCTAACAGCACCCACACCCCTGAAAAAAATGACTCCCTCCCTCCCCAGCCGCTATCAACTGTCCATAATGCCTCAGCTGGGGTGGAGTGCCGTGAGCCCCTTCCCTGTCTGTGCTGGATCACTGACTTCACATGGCTTATTGAAGTTTTGTTTTGTTGAAACTGAGTCTTACCCGTAGCCCTGGCAATCACGGAGGTCTTCATTTTGTCTTTCCTGTGAGCAAATGCATGTAGCATCCTGGCTATATTTCCAGTTTTTGTAGTCATCATTCTACAGGTTTTCTCTGTTTAGTCATGGCTGTCTTGGAACTTGTTCTGTAGACCAGGCTGGCCTTGAACTCTGAACTCAGAGATCCACTTACCTCTGCCTCCTGAGTGCTGGGATTAAAAGCATGTGCTGCCATTGCTTGGGACAGTCATTACTCTTTATTGTGGCACCAAATGCTTAATAAGCAGTGCTCATGGTTGGAGTAACCAGGGCTCACAGCTTCCTCTTACTGAGTAGGTCCATGCATGCCAAGTACAGGATCAATGCTTTCTGTGAACTAACTTGCTTGTTCATTTCTCCCCACACTAGCCCAAGAGTTAGGTGCAATTACTATATTATCCCCATTTTAGGGGTGAGGATAAAGAGGTGCACAAGAAGGTGAAGTCTCCAAGCCAGGGCTCTAGTAAATAGCAAAGAGGGAATCTAAGCACAAGCATAGTCTGTTTCCAGAGGAAATGGATGATAAAAATATCTCCCAGAACTTGAGTGTGCACATGTGTGGGTGCTCACGTGTGCATATCTAGAGGTCCATCTTGGGTGCCTATGCATGTATGTGTACTCTAGGGGTCAACATAGGGTGTGGCCCCTCAGGAATACAGTCTACCTTTTTTTTCTGAGGCAGGGTCTCTCACTAGTATGGAACTCATAGAGTTTGCCAGGCTGTATATTCAGAATTTTCCAGGAATCTTCTTGTATTCACACCAGCTTTTTCACATGGGATCTATGTATACAAAAAGCCCCTCCTGTGTACATAGCAAGCACTTTACTGACTGAGCCTACCTACCAGTCTACCTCCTTGGACTTTCGAGGGCTCAAGACAATTTTACATGGAATGGACTTGGTATATGATTTGTACTCTGTAGTCATTATATTTCCTCTCTTCTACTTGCCCTGGCTTCATTAGGGAAGCTGTGTGGGGAATTGAAGTGACCTAGATGGCAGCCAAAGAGACAGAGCCTGTGACAATCATTAGCCTTCGGAAGCTGAGCCAGGCAACCTCAGAGCTGCAGCAGAAAGGTAAGACCATCTCCATCCCAGAAGGTTCGGCTTTTAAACTAGTGCTTACCATTGTTATAATGAAGAGTTAGGGGCCAAAGTTGTAGGTCAGTTGGTAGAGTGTTTGTCTAACCTACATGAAGTCCTTGATTTGATTCTCAGTAGCACATAAACTGGGTATGGTGGTACATGTCTATAACCCCAACACTGGAGAGGTAGAGACGTGAGGCTCAAGAGTTCAAAGTCATCTTCTGCTACATAGGAGTTTGAAGTCATTCTAGGCTACACAAGACACAAACAATTAATAATAATAACAATAATAATATTAATAATAATAATAGTAATATTGCATGGACCTCCAAAGGTGAGCAACAATCCTCAAGGGTTCCCTTCACACCAAGTGGTTCTCATATTCTGTCTTCCTTGTCAGAGACAAAGACATTCACAGTGGAGGATGCAGTGGAGACCATCGGGTTCGGGCGCTTCCACATCGTACTTTTTCTGATCATGGGCAGTACCGGGGTGAGTGCTCTTGGGGAATCTGCATCTGTGATATGGACCTCACTCTTTGGCACCAACTTTTCTGCTGGCCTCCATAGCTGGGATGTTTATCCCAGGGAGTGAGAGTCCTGTAGAAATTATTTCATCAGCCCTTGCAATGGGATGGCTGGGAACAGTCAAATGCACGTGTCAAGACTCATCTTAGAGGTTCACATTGAGCTGTTGGGAAAGGACCATGGAGTTATTTCTTGTGCACTAGACACGTGGCTCTTGAGCATGTGTGTCTTGGTATCACCTGGAGCCCCGGCTGTCAGGAAGATTCTAGATTCTCTAAGAGACTCAGTCATTTCCTTCTCTCAGTGACATGTTTCTCCTAAGTTGTAGGTGCTGTATCTAGGCATGGCTGATACACCTATAGTCCCAGCATTTGGCAGATAGTTGTAAGACGATCAGGAGTTCAAGGGTATCTTCTGCTATGTATTGAGTTTCAGGCCAGCTAGGGATACACGAGGTCTAACTTCAGTCCCTGGAACTCATGTAACGGTGTAAGGAGAGAACCGATTCTTCCACATGTGCACTGTGGCACATACACACATGCACACATGCATGCATACACACAAACACACAAGTTTAGGCTTTTGTTTATAAAGTTTTAGAAGAGGATGGTTGATATATCTCCATGAAAGAGAGCTTGCCCAGCATGTGAAATTCCAGCATGACCGTGGGCTAGATGCCCCCAACCCCCAGCACAAAGATCAAATCAGTTAAAATCTGTACCTTTTTCAAAATGGGGTCTTGTTATGATGTCCTTGGTATGGTGGGTTTAGGCGATTCTAATCCTAAATATTTAATTCTGTCATAACTTTCACCAAATATTCACTAACCAGAAGCAGCAAATTACACATGGGTGTAATCTGGCACTTGAGAGAAAAAAGCAGGAAGATTGGGAGTTCAAGGCTAGCCTCAGCTACATAGCAAGTTCAGTGCCAATCTATGCTGCTTGAAATTGTCTCAAACACAAACAAACAAATAATAAATAAAAAATGACAAACAAAATCCGGGCATCATGGCTTATGTGATCCAAATATTTAGAAGGCTGTGGCAAGGGGATTACTGTGAGGCTACAGAGTGAAATCTTCTCTAAAAACACAAAACCAAGACAGAAAGTCAGAAGAGTCACACAGCATGAAGGTAAATTGCAAGTTCTGACACATCTTTCCAGAGCTGTGTGCTCTCTCAGGAGAAAGGTTGAGATAGAAAGGTGTGTGCTAGACGCGTCATACCTCACCTTTCATGATAGCATGCTATACAACTCAAACCCTTCCTCATCTGTAGAGGGAAGACTTCTTGCAGTCCACATGTTTTCACAGTTCCACACACAAGAGCCACATAGATGTGACACAACAGGGTTTTACTCCCTTCTGTTACAAGAGTGAGACAGCGTTACTCCTAACTAGTGTATTTCTGCGGGAACCCTTTGGACATCTGAGTTTACTAAGTTGAATGCTGTCTGGATCTTGTGCTAAAACATCCCAGTACCTGAACTCTGGGCACAGCTGCAGTCTTCTGGGGGAGACAAGCCACACACTAACAAGAGAAGCCTGCAGCTTAGGGGTCGCTGCTCCTCTTCATGCCAGGCCTCCATACCACTATCATGAACAACTCTATGACTGTCTCAGTACTATCGTCAAGAGAAACCCCAGACAAATGTGTTCTGTTCCTTTGTTTCTCCTTCTTCCTGATGCCCTTGTCTGTGATGTTGGTGTTCATTCTGCCCTGTAGGTGCAAGCCCCCAGATTTGGTTGGGCATAGTGGTAGGTACTGTAGTCCCAGTGATTCAGAAGACTGAGGTATGGCGATTACTTGAGGCCAAGAGTTCAAAGCCAGCCATATCCTAAAAACAAAAATTAGGACACAAGTACTTGAGTCTGAACCATGTAAAAGCTGTTTTCAGTGGTGAGTGCACCTGAAACCCCAGTGCGGTGGGGAGGGCAAACGGGAGGATCCCTGGCACTTGCTGGCCATCCAGTCAAGCCAAGCTGGTGGGCCGCAGGTTGAGTAAAAGACCCTAAGAAAATAAGGCTGGGTGAGAGGGATGCATTTGGTGCTCTTACAAAAGACCCAGGTTTGGTTCAAGCATTCACATGGCAGCTTACAACCATCTCCAGTTCCAGGGGATCCGATATCACCTTGTGGCTTCCATGACTCCTGCATACATGTGCTACATATGCATAGATTCAGATAAACACACACAAATAAATACACACATACATACATATATACATGCATATCCAAGTATGTATGACTCCTTCAGGGACAGTCACTTCTAGTATATATATATATACACACACACACACACACATACACACACACATATATATATGGGCAGGTGGGCCTGGGCTATTTAAGAAAGATAGCTAAGCAAGCCTATAAATAGCATCCCTCCATAGTTTCTGCTTTAGTCCCTGTTTCTACTTTTCTGCTTTGAGCTCCTGCCCTGGCTTGTCTTTGTGATGGTCTATAACCTGTATGTTAAACAAACCCTGTCTTCCCCTAATTGCCTTTGGTCACAGCATTTATCACAGCAACATAAAACAAACTAGAACACACATTATCTAGTCTCTTCTTGAAATACTTAGTAGTATAGTAAACTTAGTTCTTAGTAGACTTAGAACAGCATCTATTCAGTCAACGGTGTTTCCTGATTATTAGCTCCTCGCCTGTGCCTGTTACTTCATTGTTTTTCAGCCTTCAGAAACTTTCCCATCTCCTTGAGTTCCAGCTTCTTGACATAAGAAGCTATTTCAAAACCTTATTGGCATAATATGCAGCAGCTAACCAAGCTCACCCACTAGCTAAGTAACTGGCCCATCGGTGCTACTGAGCAAACGCACAGCTCAGCAAGATCGCAAGGGAACATATGCCCTCAGTCTTTAGGGATATGCTCAAGCTGTCCAAACTCTGAACATTACATCTGTGAAAGCTGAGGATCTGCTATAGATATCCACTTTATTTTTGTTGTGTTTTAGGTTTCTTGAGTCAGGGTCTTGCTACAAAGTCAGAACTGGTCTCAAGCCCTGGCTGTTCCTGCCTGGGGGGTTATTGGTGTATGCTACTGGGACTGGCTTTACTGTATGTGTATTTTTCCACCTAAGGCAGTGGCCCCCAACCATTAGGAAGACTGCGGCCCTTAATACAGTTTCTCAGGTTGTGGTGACCCCCAACCATAAAATTATTTTCATAACTCATTTTGCTACTGTTATGAGTCATAATGTAAATATCTGTGTTTTCTGGTGGTCTTAGGCGACCCCCATGAAAGGGTCATTTGATCCCCAGGTTGAGAGCCACTGATCTAGGTGACGGGTGCTGGGACCAGGAGGGTGGCAGGCCTGTATGGAGGTGCTGTGAGCTGGTGTGGAGGTAGGGCATTGTCTTCTGCTTCTCTTTCAGGTTGCGGAGGCCATGGAGATAGGGCATTGTGTTCTGCTTCTCTTTCAGGTCGCGGAGGCCATGGAGGTAGGGCATTGTGTTCTGCTTCTCTTTCAGGTCGTGGAGGCCATGGAGATCATGTTAATAGCAGTTGTATCTCCTGTTATCCGCTGTGAATGGCAGCTGGAGAACTGGCGGGTAGCATTTGTCACCACGGTGAGTACCTCCGTGAATGAACAATCTGAGGGCCTGGCTTCGCTTCCAGGACTCTGAGAGCAGAGAGCCAACCCCAACCCCACCCACAGTGAGGAGTGCTGGCCTCCAAAGCTCATGGGTTTCCAGACCCCAATGTAGTTAGCATTCAATGCCTTTCTTTCCCTTTCACTCTAGCGCTTGAGTAGCCAAGCTCTCGTAGCTGGTGTTAACTCCTCAATAAAGTAGTTTGTATTATCTCCTCAATAATTCTAGAATAGTCTCACTTCCATGCACTGCCATTAACCTCAGCCCTAGCCGCTCCTCCCTGCCATCCGGCCTTCTAGCTGATCTTCACTGATCCTCAACATCCACCAAAGCAATAAGCCTCCATGGAAAAGACATTTGACACAGTATGTGCCACAATTTTCAGAATCCCATTCCATGTAACAAAAAGCTACTTTACATAAAGGATTTGCCATAGTCCTTATGTTTCTTATGAAATTATATTAAAGTATGCTTTCTGTCTGCCACATGGTTTGGCTAATATGCTAAGAGGAAAATGTGGGGCCATGTTTTAGATGTGAGCTGCCACTGATGGCTCTTTTGAGGGTTATGATTGGGTGTTCCAAGAACTCTGAGGAAATGCAGCTGAAGGGCCAGATACCAGGGAGGCAGTATGTAGCGGTGAATGGCAGTGGCTGGAGGTAAGACTTGTGTGTTCTGGAATTACTGAGGCAATAACATCAGCCTAGGAGGTCTGGAGAAGCACAGGGTAATGGGAGAGGAGTTGCTTTACATGTCATTAAAACTGGTTTTAAGGGAGACAGCATTTAATACAGAAAGACCTTCCAGAATATGGACAGACTGAGAGGTCTGTCTGGGGGTCAGTAAGTGGTGACCTGTAGCAGTCAGGTGGCAGAAGCTTCAAGGATGAGATTCTGTAAGACAAGGTTAGGGCTAGTACCTGATAATGGTTGTGGAAAACTCTAGAAGCTTTCTCTTTGGCCTTCTGTTCCCTGGCTTATATCTTTGTGTCTTAGTTAGGGTTTCATTGGTGTGAAGAGACACCATGACTGCAGCAACTCTTTTAAGGAAAGCATTTAATTGGAGCTAGCTTACAGTTTCAGAGGTTTAGTCTATTATCCTCATGGCAGGAAACATGGTAGCATGCAGGCAGACATGGTGCTGGAGGAGCTATATCCTAATCCAAAGGCAGCAGAAGGAGACTGTGTGTCACACTGGTCATAGCTTGAGCATATATAAGACCTTAAAGCTCATCTCCACAGTGACAGACTTCTTCTAACAAGGCCACATCTACTCCAGTAAGGCCACATCTCCTAATAATGTCTCTCCCTATGCGTCAAGCATTCAAACATATGAGTCTACAGGGTCCATACTATTCAAACCACCACAACTTGGAAGCTTGCGAGGATATGGAGACAGTAGCAACACTTGCTTGGTGGGATAGTAGGGGCAGATGGCTTCCTTTTTGCTCACAGTCTTCTCTGAATTTTGATCTGGGCTGGACTCCCATTCTCTTCCTGAGAACTGCTCTGCATTCTCTTAATGTGTAGTAACTTCAAATCCTGCTTCTTTCTATGTCTTAGAGGATAGAAGGCTTGGAGCCCAGATGTGTGTCCAGTCACAGCAGCACATCTGCCCTTTCCTGAAAAGGCAGCAGTGTCTGTAGTGCTTACATCAGAAAGTTGTCTTTTGTTTTGTTTTTGAGATGGGATCTTACTGTGCAGTCAGGCTACTCTCCATGTTTCATCTCCATTCCCACATTCAGTCTCCTGAGTGCTGGGATTATAGATGTGCTGTTATACTTGGCTAAATCATGTTTAATATTAAATAAAAGGGCAGAGCTTCACAGGGAGGAAGAGAGAAAGGGAAGAGAACAGGGAAGAGGTGAAGTTCTGTTGCTGTGCAATCGTCCAACAGTGTTACAGAAATGCAGGCTTCAGTGTTAACACAGGCTATGAGTCAGAGTTTCTGTCCCAGAAATTAGAGAGCCCAGGGCAAAAATCATGGCTTTTATAACTCAAGTATCTATGGAAAGAAAACTGAGACACTGAAAATAAATATATATACCAGAAAACGGGAAGACCCTACGCTCATAGATTGAGAGAATTAATATTGTGAGAATTGTGGTACTGGCAAAAGCAGTCTGTAGATTCATTGTAATCCCCATCAAAATCCCAACAGCACTCTTTGAAGAACAAGAAAAACAATCCTAAAATTAATGTGCAAACACAGAAGACTCCTCATGGTCAAAGTGACCCTAAGCAGAAAGATGAATGCAGCTGCCTGGTTTTAAATTACATTATAGAATCCTAATGGCAAACAAGGCACAGTGTTGGCACAAAACTGACAGGCAGACCAAAGGCATACAACAGGGGACCCAGACATAAACCCACATAGCCACAGCCATGCAATTTTTGAGAAATGTGTCAAAACACCCATTGGAAAGCACATATCCTTTCTGAAAATGGTGCTGGGAAAACTGTGTATACGTACAAAGAATGAAATTAGAACTGTGTCTCACCTTGTGCAAAAATCAATTCAAAATGGATCAAGGACCTTAATATAAAATCTGAAACACTGCAATTGCTTGAGGGAAACAGGAAGAATACTTCAAGACATAGGAATAGGCAAGGACTTTCTGAAAGACTCCAATAACACAGAAAATAACCCCAGTTGACAAGTGGGATGCTGTGAAATTAAAAACCTTCTATAGAGCAAAGGAAGCAATCAGCAGAGTGGAGAGGCAGCCTACAGAGAGGGAGGAAATCTCTGCCAGCTCAGACAGAAGGGTAGCACCCAAAAACATTTAAAGAACTGAAAACAAACAAACAACAAGAACCCAGATCTTCCACCCAATAAGTGGTCTAGTGTACTGAATAAACAGTTCTCAAAAGAAGAAACAAAACTGCCAATAAACATTTAATATATTCAGCATTCTTAGCCATCAGAAGAATAAAAATTAAAACTACTTTGAGATTTCATCTCACCCCAGTCACAGTAGCCGTCATCAAGAAAACAAATCTCGGCAAGGATGTTGGCAAGAGGAACCTGTAGGCACTATTTTTAACTCCATTTTAATAGGGGTTCTTATGCCTCTACCGCCTTTCTCTATCCCTTATTTCTCCTAATACCTTCCAACACCCCAATACTAGGTAGAAGAGAAAGAGGGTGAGTGCGAAGGGGGGATGGAGTTCTCTTTAGATACTTCTGGCTGGTTAGGGTCGTCGGGTTCTTTGGGAAAATACCAGTCTTAGGCGTCAGGATAGCTAGCAGTCCAGCTAAGCTGCAAAACAGCAAACACAGCAGCAGCTTTCTGCCTTCTTGGAGTGTCCCTTGAAGCATCCCCCCAACACCTTCCAAGCATCCCTCCCTGGGAGCCTCTCTTCCTTAGAGCCTCTATTCCTCTCTCTGGGCTCTGGTATTTATAACCTCTCAGAGTCCACAGAGTTAAACTATCTTTAGCTCGCAAAGACCATGCCCCTCTCTAATCTGCATTAAGCTATTATCAGCTATGGGTGAATTAAAAGCAGTTTTAGGGGGACAAGATGGCGGCGCCAGGAGGACTCCGCTTCTGAATTGCAGAACAACATTTTTGGTACAGGGACCAAGGGACTAAACTCTGGGCCCTAAAACAACAGCGATCCGGTTTCCCAGGTGAGAGGAAGCCCCAAGGTGCAGGAACCAGCCGGTCCACTCCCAGGACACCCAGCCAGAACCTGGAAGAGATCCCCGGTCATGCAGGCAGCCAGAATCACACGCCTGCATGACCTGATCCCCTTCCCAGGCTGAACGGTGGGCACAAAAAACACCGTTTATTGGAGTCCTAGTCGAGAGAAAAATCCACAGGGAAGGAAGGAAACGGGAATGACCTAGGTCACCCACCCTTCCCAGGGAAAAGATCTCTCAGAACGGCAGGCTCGCACACGCCATCTCTGAACTAGCCTCCACCCCTGAGCAGGGAGATGCACAGAGACATGCTGTGTGCCCAACTCTCCGTCACAAAAGAACTGTGTACCCGAGAGTATCAGAGTCTGTGATGCTCGGTCGGGAGAAAACCTCATAGGGAAGGCAGCAAACAGGGACTGAACTAGGTACCCAGAATCTCCCTGGCAAAGGTCCACTAGATTGGCAGGCACTCATGATCAGCCCAGAGACCTGCAAGAGCGCCACCTATGCTTCACAGACAGATCTGTGCGACCTAAAGAACCAGACCCTGGGTTTCCCTGTCTCTGAATTGGTGAATCCATGGGCTGTGGAACCCAAAACAACCATATGAGGAGCCCGGGAATACGGGGCACAAAACCTGATCTGAGTCCAATTGGACACAAGTCAACTGCGGTCATCTCCATGGACTTCTCTTGGGCAATCGGTTCCTGGGCACTTCCTCCCAACAGACTGAAGCAGCGACTGACATAACCAAGCCTGCAGCAGAGGAAGCAGGGGGGAGATAC
>JAQQSO010006888.1:0-11016 GCA_028658305.1 Pachyuromys duprasi
CGTAGGAGTTCCGCTCACCTGGCACTCACAATGCTGGCGTTTTAGGTCCCAGAGTTCAGTCTCCTGGTCGCTGCGTTGTTTCTGCTCTCCTACTCCTCAGACACAGTGTTCTCTCGTGGCAGCCATCTTGGATCCCTCCCACACATATTCTCTTAAAAAAGTAAATCTTTTTAAAATGAATCCATTTGTCTATACGATTTTAAATTTTAATTTAAATGGATTGAAAATTAAATTTATAAGGAATGAATTTCTCTTTAAAGATATCTTTTTATAATAATTTTTGTATAACCATCTGTATTTTTAGGTGTATTCCAATACTCTTAAACACTTATCTGTGTTTATTTTTTCCAAAAGCTAAACAATTTTGTGAACTTACTTAAAAATGTATTTTTTTCTTTTTATTTATTCTCCTTTCATAGGATACATTCCAAACATAGTTTTCCCTGCCTTCACTTCTTCCTGTCTTCCCGCTACCTTCCCTCTGCCACAAATCCAGTGATCCTATGTTTTTCTTCGGAAATGACCAGTTCTCCCAGGAGTATCAACTGAACAGTGCATAAAAAGATGAAATAAGACAAGGCACAAACCCTCATATCAAGAGGATAAGGCAACTCAGTAGTCAGAAAAGTGTCCCAAGAGCAGGCAAACGAGTCAGAGACATTCCCACCCCCATCATTCAGTGTTCCACAAAACCCCAAAGCCAAACAACTTTAACATATGTGCACAAGACCCCCCTCAGACCTATGCAGGCTCTGTGACTGCCATTTCAGTTTCTGTTGGACCCTGTGAGCCTGCTGAGTTAATTCTGTGGGCCATGTTCTCCTGGTGACCTTGAACCCTCAGGATTCTATAAGCTTTCCTCTTCCTCTTTCGGAGGTTTCCTTCAACTTCCACCTAATGTTTGGCTGTGTGTGTCTCTGCACCTGCTCATATCAGCTACCAGAAAAAACCTCTTGGATGACAAACACACTAGGCACCAATCCATGAGGAAGGAGAAAGGACATTTGTGTTTGGGTCTATCCTAGGTCTATGGGTTAGCCAGCCTCCTGTTCTTGACCATCCAGGCAGTGTAAAGCAAGAGCTCCCTCTCATGGCTTGGGCCCCAAGTTAGAACAGACATTGGTAGGCCTCTGTGACATGTTTTGAGCCACCATTGCCCAGCACATCTTTTGAGTAGGACAGGTTGTCTAGGTTGAAGGTTTTGTGGGTTCAGTTGATATCCCAGTCCCAACAAGTGAAGCCTTTCCTGGTTACAGAAGGTGGCCTGATAAAGCTCATGTATTCTCCATTACTATGAATCTTTCTTAGAGTTAGCCTCATAGACTCCAGGAAATTTGCACTGCACTAGGTTTCCACATTTCACCCTAAAATCTCCCCTATTCTACTCATCTCTTCTAGCACTCTCTTCCTCTGTTCTTTCCTCCTCCACCTTATCCCTCCTGTTATCATCCCCATCTGCCCTCAGTTCACCTACAAAATCTATTCTATTTCCCTTTCCCAGGGAGAACCATGTGCTCCTCCTAGATCCTTCCTTGTTACTTAGCCTCTCTGGGTCTGTGGATTGTACCTTGATTATCATTTACTTATTAGAGACCATCCACTTTTAAGGGAAAACATACCATGCTTGTCTTTCTGGGTCTGGGTTGCATCACTCAGGATGATTATTTTTTCTAATTCTGTCTATTTGATTGCAAATATCCTGATGTTTTACATTTACAGAATGGATGTAATACTCCAGTATGTAAATAAATTTACCACATTTTTTATCGATTCTTTTGTTGAGGGATCTAGGTTGTTTCCAGTTTCTGGCTATTATGAACATAGGCCTAGAGGTAGATTTATGATTGTCTTAGGAACCTCTCTATTGATTTCCATAGAAGCTGTGCAAGTTTGCACACCCACAAGCAATGTGAGTGTTCCCAATTACTCAACAACCTCACCAGCAAGTGCCGTCACTTTCGTCTTAGCCATTCTGACAGGTGTAAGATGGACTCTCAGAGTTGTTTTGACTTGTGTTTCCCACACAACAAAAGACTGAGCATTTCGTTAAGTGCTTCTTGGCCATTCTGTATTGCTCTTTTGAGAATTCTCTGTTTATCTGTTTCCATTTTTTAATTGGATTGTTTGGTTTGTTGATATCTAGTTTCTTAAGTCCTTTATATATGTTGGATATCAGCCCTCTATTGAGTTTCGAGTTATTGAAAATATTTTATTATTTTTATAGGCTACCATTTTTGTCCTTTTTAAGGTGTCCTCTGCCTTTCAGAAACTTTTCAGTTTACAGACTGAAACTTTCAGGAAGGATTTCTATAGTTCATTAACTTACTAGAAATTTAATGTGTTTTTGAATACACAATTTGGTTCATTTCTTTATATTTTAGTCTATTTTTTTAAAATTTATGTTTATGTGTGTGAGTCTGACTTAATATATGCCAACATAGTCTTGGTATTTAGGGAAAGCAACATAGGACATAAGGTCCCCTGTAGCTGAAGTTGCAGGCTTTTGGGAGCTGCCTGACATGAGTTCTAAGAAGCAAAGTGTGGTGCCCTGCAAAAGCAGTGGGCAGGCCTCACTGATGAGCCATTCCTCTGTATAGGTGTCATAAATATATCGCTCACATCAAAGTTGTTGAAACATATGAAAATTTGTTTCTGTCTTTCCTTCCTTATGCCACCTTTAGCTCTTCATTTACCAATGTTCTGGAATATAATTTCTCTCTAAGTCAGTAATTCTGTAGCTGCAGAGATGTCTCAGTAGTTAAGAACACAGGCTACTTTTACAGAGAAGCCAGTTTTCACTTCTTGCATCCATACAGTAGCTCAAAACTGTCTGTAATTCCAGTTCCAGATTGTTCAACCCTCTTCTGACAAGAGAATGTTGTACATACATCGTGCGCAGATATACATCTGGACAACATAAACGTTAAGAATATTACATCACAGTTTCCTAATAATTTATGGCATGAGTGTATTTTTAAAACATTTATACATTAAAAATTTCTTTTCCATTAATTGGTACCTGTATTTGCATTGCTTATGAAGTTATATAATAGTATTAATAATCTTTGAAACATAATGCAAATATTCTAATAACAAATATCTAATTTTACCCCAGAGGGACTTTCACATCATAAACTCTGATGCCATTTATATTGAGATTCTAGTGCCAACAAAATGCAACCACTGTTTCCAGTAGTCACCAAAGAGAATATACATTCACATATCATTCAATAGGCAGAGGGAAATCAACCCTTCACAGACAAGCTTTTTAACTTCTGAAATTACCTTAGCCAGAGATTCTAGGATTTAAAACTTTTAAAGATATTATCTAACTGTTTATAATATGATATTGTATCATGTTGTATTCCGTTTTATCTCATTATGTTCATAATGTATATGTGTGTTTATGCTAACTGTTTAAATTTAGCGTGACTTTCACAGACCTCTGTACTGGGACTATGGATACCTTCTCCTTTTATTATAGATTGTTTATGCAAGCTCATTGGGGGTTCCTAAGAATGTATTATGAGGTAGAACAAAAGAAACTTTCATAGTAGAAGTGACACATATAGAGAACAAACTTTAAGGAGAAACTTGGCAGAGTCCTGAAAGCAGACTTGGGTCCAAGTGTATGCAGGCATCTGGAGGGCAGATCAGTGTTCCTCATATATTATAATTCCATAGTAACTAATACACTTCTTAGTGACATAGGCACTTGGTTTCTATGAATAAAATATGTCTTTTCCAGGACTACTTTCTAATAAGTACAGCACAGTTCACTTTTTTATTTCAAGATGGCCATCACTAAAGTACATCAAACACCGTTACATCATAGGTAATATAACATTATTTATTCATTTCGTACTTATTAGTCTTGCCTACTACCAGAAATCATGGATTTTGATGTATACATAGAATCTAGAAATACAGACTTCACACCATATGTGAAGAATAAGTACTGACTGACTGAAAGATAATGAGATTACTTTTGTCACCCATACATTTTTGGGATATGCTATAATTTCTACCTGTCTACTAAAATTTCACAGATTTTTAAGAAGCCATATACTTAACAAAACATTTATCTCTATTTTTACCTCTTTTCCTTATTGACATGTCTTGCCATTAAATATTGTATCCTGTGTTGTAAATATTTTAAAATTAATTTCTACATGTAATTATTTACTATAAAAGATGAAAATAACTAAAATTCCTCTGACCTCTTGTTTAGCTATCAATTCAAGTATTTTGTAATTTGTAATGTTTTAATATGGAGTTTTGTGAGAATTTATGTCAGGAAAGAATGAATAGCACCAGCTCCTATGAACTTAAGCTAACCCCGAGTGCCGTGAAGGGTCTCAGAAGAAAGCTGTGCATTCTTCAAGGTTGAGTAATAGCTTGGAACCTAACACTTATGGAAAGGTTAGAATGTTACAAGTCTAGATCCAAGTTATCTTGAGCCATCTTCATCTCCTTCTCTATCCCTTCTCTATCCATGAGGTAACATATTTGTGTCCATTATGAAAACACCTTGGACCATACAAACAGACAGTTGTCTGTTTAGTTAGCCTATGTGCTCAAGCCATTACACACTCACATGGCTTTAAAATAAACAGGCTTTTATCTCCTTTAGGGTTAGAGATAAATATTGTGTAAACAGAGCTATGACACGTTCAACTTCCTAATATTACTCTGAGGGATGCACTCTCAGAGGTTTTCAGCCTTTGCCCACTCATTTCTACAAATCTCATCTTTCAGTATGGATTTCATCGGTTCACAATTTGTATGCTTGTCAAAATATTATACTGATTTCTGAAAAACATGTCACTTCACGTTATTAGTTGTACTTCAGTGATGGTGGGGAAAAGAAAATGTTGAATTTTTTTCTCTCATTTTGTGCATGAAAATGCAGTGGTTGTGTATAGTCTCCAGTGCTGTGTGCTAATACTGGCAAGAGTGACTCCATTTTTATTCGGGCATGATCTATCATACTTAGCTTTAACTGTCAATTTGACACCGCCTAGCGTCATCTGAGAAAGCATTCTTAATTGATAATTTGTCCAAATCAGATTAAGTTATAAAATATGTCCGTTCATGCCTGCATGTGTGTGTGCATGTGTGTAGTCATGTGTGCATACTTATGGGTGTGCTTGTGTATATATGAATGGGGGCATGTGTGTGTACATATGTGTGTGTGCGTGAGTTTTCTTTGTTATTAAATGATACAGGAATGCCCAGCTCACTGTGAATAGCACCGTTATCTGGGAAGGTCATCCTGGGCTGTAGAAAAAGCCAGGTAAGCATGGTCCTCTGAGCAAGCCAACAAGTCACCTTTCTCCCAAGGATTTTGCTTCAAGCTACTACTTAAGTTACTGCCCTTTCCTAGATGATGGGCAATTTCCCTTCCTCTCTTAACCTGATTTTGATCAGAGTATTTTCTTTCACTGGGGGAATAAAACCCACACAAGGTATGGTATCAGTGCCAGGGCAAGAGGAATAGATTCTACCTGGAATTCCATTTTATGAAATAATACCACTGAATAAGTTTCTGGAGGCAATCTTTAAATCTTCCAGGTAGTACCCTTGAGGCCTCTGAGGGAAAATTATATAAAAAAACACTCAAGATATTTATCCAGTTTTTATATTGTGAGCTTGTGGATAATGAGACCTCATGGCAGATGTATAAATATCATTAAAAATTAGCAATGTATTAATTAGGTCTGAGGCAAACATAGTTTGGATATTTTTAGTGTCTCTGATTTCTTGCAATGTTAGATTTACTTTATTTGGAGAATATCTGAAAAAGAATGATTTCTATGTAGCAGAATTGTGCTCAGTAGTTGCATTTCTCTGGTTAGCATGATATCTTGCTTCATCAAGGTAATATCAATATAGAACCAAACCTATAAAATAATTCACTGCTTTAATAATTCAGTCAATTACAGTGTTAGCCAAGGCTCTTGGCAAGAACAATGGCCTTCTCTCCATTTGCTCATTAGTCGTCCAAGAATTATTCATTTAATGCACAATGTGATACAGGGATTGTGCTGCTCATTAGGGTCTAAGCAGCTTATATAAGAATTCACTCCTGGGGAATATGTAAACAATACCTATACTCTACTTATAATGCTTCCTTGATAACTAAAGTACCTATGATTCCACCAAAGTTGACATCTTGAGGAATCAATAAGTTTATTGCACTTAGAGATTGTGAAGGACAAGTTATTGACCAGAAATACTTCAAAGCACAACACCAACTCACTGGAAAGCCTTCATCCAACATGAAAGACAGCTTCCCCCCACAGCCTCATAGATGAGATCTCTTCAGTTTACTTTCTCTAACCTATATGCATTCTGATATGTGTGCTCTTGTGAAATTAGGCCCAGATTCATACAAATACCGAGGAGAAGTAGCAGGGATCTCAGGAGAAGCTTTAATCATAATACATGTTCCATCTCTTGAGGAATCTCAACAGCCAACAGCCAATTTCTAATGGACTCTTACAAGCTGGCACAGACAATCTGAAAAAGAAAGAGTGGATTTTGTTCAAAAGACCATGTACTACAGCAAATAAAAACCAAGCCTTTCATGTACCCTGATGTATAAATGAAGTGAATTTTATGAACATGAAAATTAATAGCAATAGAGTGTGTTTATTCCCTATTGAGTGTAATCTTTGCAGACCTCTTACTTAGGCTATTTTATGGCTAGCTGTGACATTTATATTATGTGAAACTCGATAGCTCTGCTGTTTCATTAAAATATTAAATCTTAAATTATTACAATAACATGGATATAAAAGAAAAAGCCAAAGAAAACCTCATAGGTAATTTTATTTTAATTTAATGTATTAAAAAATCACACAAATACAGGACACAATCTATTCTTTTTATTCCTTTAAATGCCAGTTATCTAAATTCTCCCCCCCCCCCGCTGCCCCCTGCTTTTTAATGTAGACTGGTAAAGAACACCTGCTTACAGAAGTCTCTTTTGATCAAAAATAAGAGTTGTATATCTATGTCTGTAATTAAGCTTTACATAGCCTAAAAACAAGTTTGTCTGGGAGTCTAAAGAAGTAAAACACATGGGATGCTGATTGAGGCATTGATGGCAGTAAGGAAGGGGACAAAAAAAAACAGTGTATAAATTGTAATTTCTCTAGTAAAAGGCAATGGGCAATGACAGCTATGAATGATAAGTTCTCAGGATTGAAACTTGAATGAGAGAATTTTATCCTGCCTGTATCTTCAACTAAATTTGGGTTTATGAAATATACACACCAAACAAGATTAGTAAAATGACAAATTCCTAATTTTATTTTTTGGTAAACAATCTCATTAGCTATGTAGCTTCTTTAGAGCAGTCTAGACAAACCATTTCAATACTGATATTTTTATTCCCTTTGTTTACTTATGTGTGTGGTATGTCTGTTGATGTGGGTATGACATGGAACATATGGAAATCAGAGTATTTTGGTGGTCAGATTTTTTTCTTCCACCATGTGGATTCTCCAGATGGAACTCAAGTAGATGGGCTTTGCAGAAAGCACCTTATGTTGCTAAATTATTTATTTCAGTTCAGACATTGCTATTTTTGAACTTTAACCAATTTAGGCAACATTACTTGTTTAGCACTTACCACACCACCACGAAGTTGTTTATAACAAACTAGGAAGTGATGATCAGCCCTTTGAAACTAAATGTATCTATTTTACAGCAAATATTAGAAATATATAGCACAACCATGTATATTCACAGGAAATTAGCAACTCATAAGTCAGCTCACAGTTCAATAAAGGAGTTCCAGTTGTCACACAACACATGTAGAGAACTATGGTACTCTTCCATGTAGGGAGTAAGAGGATTGAATAACTTCATTGACTCCTTAAACATTTTTCTTTAAGTCATATGGTCAGTAAATGGTAGAAGGCAGCCATTCCATTCTACAGCATTAAAACAAAATCACAGAACAAAATTGGAGATAAGGAAAGACAAAGATGACTTGGGCCCCTCATAAAATAAAAGCAGCACAGATAAAAACATGCATAGTCAGAGACATAGCAAGAAGAGCAGACATGTCATGAGGAAGCTGAAAGACAAGAGTTTCAGAAAAATGTAATATCACTGAGTTTGTAGTGTTTTAGTTTATTTTCACAATTATAAGCATTTAAAAATAGGGAATCATATTTTAAGTAGACTGTAATATGCAATGACTAAATAACATGGGGAAAGAAGAGACAATATATTGCACAGGAATATTTGATACTAGAACATGGACAGAAACGCTAAGAAACTGTCTAGATACACAACAGCAAACAACGTAGCTTCTATGTGCAGGAAAATGTGGCAACCACTTGAGAGAAGATGGCTTAGGTGGTAGCATGCAACAAAAAGAGAGTTTAATAAAATTCAGGAGTAAAAACAATCTTGCAATCAAAAAGATCGATTGGCATTAATTAAATGCATAATATCAGTAAATTGACCTTGATTAGCCAAAAAGGAAAAAGGCAGAGCAAGAAGACAGAACAAGCAGAAAGAAACAGGAATCCTATGAAGAAAACATCCCTGAATGAGATAAGAAAGGAGATTTGTGAGAAAAGAGACATTTCTAAATATGTAAAAAATAGAAACATTGTGAAGAACACTACAGACAGTAAATAAGAATTGCAGTTAAAAATAAAACTTAACTTTGGAGGAAAAATCCAAAGTCTCTATAAAATATGAAAACAAAGAAGTTTCATCAACAAAAATAAGATGTTGGTTTTGAAAAGAAAAAGGCTGAAAAACAAAATGAATAGGTAAATTCTAAATGAGAGGGGAAAAAAAGAGCAACAACAGAGAAGATACTACAGGAAATACTTCCAGAGAGAAAGAAACACTTGTGCAAAACGCTGCAAGAATTCACATGTCAGGAAAAGTGTTCAACATATAACTTTAATGAAAAAAATTGAGTATTTTTGTTCCTATTATTAATTTTTGTCCTGGAAAAAATTAATTAGGTTTCTAAATACAGAAAGACAATTAAAATGAAAGTGAAATTGTGCATAGCTTAGATTAAGCATTTTTTACAAGAGTAAAGCCCAAAGGTGAGTGAAGAAATAAAAAGCTTTGCAGAGAGGTTGTGCTTGAAGAAAAACGTCATTTGTGCATGTAGATGGAGACTAGAACGTTTTCTCAAATAAAGAACTGCTCATAAATAGAACACAGATATCTTATGGACAGAATAAAAGTTAAGAAAATGTCAAAAAGCAAGTTAAATATCCACATAATATTTCATGTAGATATGCAGGACCTTTAGAATTTATTACACACACATCACAGCACACATGTGCAGAGCAGAAGAAAATTTGCAAGGAAATTAGCTCTCTCTTTCATCATATGGCACCTGGCATCAAACTCAGATATTCATGCTACTAACTGCTGAGCTACCACACTGGCTGCAGAGCCTGTATTATTAAGGAACAATTGTGCCCTCCCCCAAACTTAATGGGGACTTTGACGAAAGTACTTGCATCATGAGCAGGAAAGCTTAACGATAGTATCGGAGATCTTTAGTGAGAGATGAGAGAGACTTCATCTCTCACTTTGGAAGACTAAGGACAATATCTACAACGACTAAAACATTTCTCACCAAAGTGAAGTCCTGCAGGAACCTCGACAGTGGACCTTCTAGTTGCTAGAATACTAAGAAAATATGTTTGTTATTTCAGTCAAATAGTCTCTAATAATTCTGCTGATATTTTGTTAAGGCAGCATACATTTGTAGAAATGATTATTATCATATTTGTAGAAAATCATTATTCTATAAAACATTTAGATAATAATGAATTTTAATGTTAAGAAACTATAAATTATTTTGCATATGTAAATTTTGATAGGGATTGGAAGACAGATTTAAATGCATGACAACCAAGGAATTGGGGACAAGAATTTGTCAAGGGTGTCATCATTGATAATGGACTCGAGCAGCAAAGTCCTTCATTTCAAATGGAGCTTATCAATGTTTGCATCTATACTCAAGTTATAAGGTTATGAGATGATATGAAAAAATAAAGCTAGATATTAAATACTAATACTTAATCACTTGCATTAATTTGTAGTTAAATGCACTTGATTAAAAACCTTTTAATTTCCACAAACCTGTTCATTCATCAGAGCAAGACAATGGAGAATAAAGGTAAAACTCAAAGCAAAGAGGATGGAAAAGGGAATATGTGAATAAAAATTCACTTTTTATCTGAGCTGTAGACTGAGCAGTTTCTAAGCTAAGATATAGAATACTCACACTTTCTTGTAACCTTAACTGATGAAATTCACTATGTAAATAATAACTCCAGAAAGTTCCACAGTCCTAGAAAGGACCACACGGCTGAGTGAGCATTTGTTCTTCCTTTTAGAACATTCAAACTGCACCTCTTCTTGTATCTAACTTTGGCTGGTTGCTCTGTTTATTACAGTGTGCATAACTCAGGGATCCCCAAAAGACAGAACTTACAAAATGTGTGTGTGTGTTTGTAATATTGTTTTGAGTAGATGAATTCTCCAGCAAGAGTAAAGGCTACTGGTTGAAAGCAGTCCAACTTTTTCTTTAAAAGTCTGTGTCTGGACAACTGGAAGCTTCTGACTACTCTAAAGTGTGTGTGTGTGTGTGTGTGTGTGTGCATGTGTGTGTAATATATATGTATATGTATATATATATATATATTTGCATGTGTAGAGATTGTTGTTGTAGTCTTGGTTGGTCTAACACTCAATATGTGACTAAGCTAGCCTTGAAATCTGTAATATTTCAATTTAAATAAATAAATAAATAAATATTTTAAAAGACAATGTTAAAATAAATGGTGTCTCTCCTATGCAAGAAAGACGGGGGCGGGGATCCAAGATGGCTGCCACGAGAGAACACTGTGTCTGAGGAGTAGGAGAGCAGAAACAACGCAGCGACCAGGAGACTGAACTCTGGGACCTAAAACGCCAGCATTGTGAGTGCCAGGTGAGCGGAACTCCTACGGTGAG
>JAQQSO010006889.1:0-11012 GCA_028658305.1 Pachyuromys duprasi
CAACCTCTCCAGCATGTGTTGTCACTAGAGTTTTTGATCTTAGCCATTCTGGTGGGTATAAGGTGAAATCTCAGAGTCGTTTTTATTTGCATCTCCCTGATGGCTAAGGATGTTGAGCATTTCTTTAAGTGTTTTTCTGCCATTCTATAATCCTGTGCAGTCAGCTCTCTTTTTAGCTCCATACTCCATTTTTTAATTGGATTACTTGATTTCTTGCTTTTTAACTTCTTGAGTTCTTTATACATACTGGATATTAGCCCTCTGTCAGTAGTAAGATTGGTAATGATCCTTTCCCAATCTGTAGGCTGTCCTTTCGTTCGGATGACAGTGTCCTTAGCTTTACAGAAGCTTTTCAGCTCCATGAGGTCCCACTTATTGATTGTTGATCTTAGAGCCTGTGCTGTTGGTGTTCTATTATTAGTATTCATCAAAGAAATTCTTAAACAAAACTTAAAAAAAATTTCCATACGAGATCAGTTTATATTTACCAAAAAATTAAACATACACTAAATGTGAAAAATGTGAGACACTGAGAGAAATAACATCATAATGTCAATCTAATGGTAAAATATCCATGGAATAAGTAACTACTGAATGAGGGCTTACATGAGCTAAATATTAATAGTTATTTTTTTTTTAGTTCTGAGTTATGTTTTGCCAGTATGTTGTTGAACACATTTAGTCCATTTGAAAGGCTATTGCTTTTTAATTTGTTTCCGTATACCCTAGTTTCCTTCCTTTTCTTCTTCCTTTCTTCTTTTTTTATTTTAACATTTTTATTTTATATTAATCATAGGTTATGTACTTTGTATCCCAGCTGTAGCCCTCTCCCATATTCCCTCCCTATCCTCACCTTCCCTCCCTCATCTCTTCCCTTCCCCTTAGGGAGGAGCAGCCTTGCTAGGTGACTGAAGAGGACATTGCAGCCATTCCTGAAGAGACCTGATAAGCTACAGTTAAATAGTCAAGTTTTTTTTGACTGTATTTCAGTCTCCCTTAAAAGGAATTGAACACGTTTTTATTTATTACAGTTTATTCACTTTGTATCCCAGCTGTATCCTTCCTACCTCACTCCAAATCCCACACTCCTTCCCTCTACTCTTCCTATGCCCCTTACCCATTCCACTGTTAGGGGAAGCCCTCCTCCCCTTCCATGTGACCCTGGCCTATCAGAGCAAATAACCTGGACAATGCAGAACTGGCTGCATTGTCTTCCTCTGTGGCTTGGTAAGGCTGCCCTCCCCCCAGTGGGTGTTGGTCACTGAGCCTGCCACTGAATTCATGCCAGAGACAGCCCCTGTTCCCCTTACTAATCCACTTGGACACTGAGATGTCATGGGCTTCATCTGTGCAGGAGTTCTAGGTTATCTCCATGCATGGTCCTTGGCTTGAGTATCAGTCTCTGAAAAGACCCCTGGGCCAGATTTTTTTTATTCTGTTGCTTTCCTTCTGTAGTTCCTGTCCCCCCACCCCCCAGTCTTTCTATCTCCTCTTTTTTGTGAGATTCTCTGCACAAAGTTTGTCTAGGTGTCTCAGCATCTTCTTACATAACCTGCTGGGTTAGAATCTTTCAGAGGCCCTCTGTGGTAGGCTTCTGTCCTGGTCCCTGTTTTCTCCCTATTCCAATCTCCATCCTCTTTGCCTTTCTGAATAAAGATGGAGCATCTAACCCAGGGTCCTCCTTCTTGCTTAGCTTCTTTAGGTGTACAGATTTTAGTATGTTTATCCTATAGTATATGCCTAATATCCACCTATAATTGAGTATATACCATGTGTGTCTTTCTGCTTCTGGGATACCTCACTCAGGATGATTTGTTCTAGTTCCCACAATTTGCCTGCAAATTTCATGATTTCCGTGTTTTTAATTGCTGAGTAGTATTCCATTGTGTAAATATAGCACAATTTCTGTATCCATTCCTCAGTTGAGGGACATCTGGGTTGTGTGCAGATTCTGGCTATTATGAATAAAGCTGCTATGGACATGGTTGAGCAAATGTCCTTGTATACTTGAGCATATTTTGTATATATGCCTAGGAGTGGTATAGCTGGATCTTGAGGAATCACTATTCCTAATTTTCCTGAGAAAGCACCAGATTGATTTCCAAAGTGGTTGTACAAGTTTGCATTCCCACAAGAGTGGTGGAGGGTTCCTCTTTCTCTACATCCTCTCCAGCAAGTGTTGCCACTTGAGTTTTTTATCTTAGCCATTGCGATGTGTGTAAGGCAAAATCTCAGGGTTGTTTTGCTTTGCATTTTCCTGATGACTAAAGACAGATGTTGAGCATTTATTTAAGTGTTTTTCTGCCATTTGATAATTTTCTATTGAGAATTTTCTGTTTAGCTATGTATTGGCTTACTTGATTTGTTGCTTTTTTTATTTCTTGAGTCCTTTATATTCTGGATATTAGCCCTCTGTCAGATATAGTTTTGGTGAAGATCCTGTCCCAGTCTGAAGGCTTTCATTTTGTTTTCATGACCGTGTCTTTTGCTTTTCAGAAGCTTTTCAGTTTCATGAGGTCCCATTTATTGATTGCTGCTCTTAGATCCTTGCTTTTGGTGTTCTCTTCAGGAAGCTATCTCCTGTTCCAAAGAGTTCTAGGCTCTTCCCCATTTTTTCTTCTAACCGATTTAGTTTGTCTAGTTTTATGTTGAGGTCTTTGATTCACTTGAACTTTAGTTTTGTGCAGGGTGATAAATGTGAATCTATTTTCATTTATCTTCATGTAGATATCCAGTAGGACCAGCACCATTTGTTGAAGAGACTGTCTTTTTTCCATTGAATGGTTTTGGCTTCTTTGTAAAAAATCAAGCATCTGTAAGCGTGTAGGTTTATTTATGGGTCTTCTATTTTATTCCATTGATCCACCATTATGTTTCAATACCCATTCATTTCAAAGACGGAATCATATGTCATTGTCTTGTAGTAGAATATGTTGTTCCTCCTTTTCTTCAATTGAATTTCATATCATTTGAGTGACCTGTGTCCAACTTCAATTTGAATTATACAGTACATAAGTTATAAGAAGTCTGTCTCTCTAAGCAGTATGATAGAAATTTGGAATGCTCTGGTCTTTGCTACACAGGACATGAATTACTCTTTCATGCAGTTGTCTACACTGTCCAGGATATTTGCCCATTAATCACTCAGTAGTCGTCCCCGTGATAAATCAACTCTAAGAATATCATATTACTTAATTTTCAGTGTTCGTTGTTAAATAAAACAAGTTTATTTAACTTGTGTTCCAAATGGCAAATAATGAGATGCAGGGATTTTACATTATATTTTCATGAGCGCTTATTTTACTGACTTTATTATTATTTAACACTGTGTTCAGTTACAAATTTAACTCCATTATAAACATCTACTTTTAGAAAAATATCAAATAGTGTATATAGAATATTTTGGATTTTCTATGAAACCAGACATACACATGGGTCTTAAAATATGTTTCTGGGCACAAGGGTCCTCTATGAGACCATTTCTCCAACCAAGAACCATGTATGGATATAACCTAGAACCCCTGTTCAGATGTAGCCCATGGTAGCTCAGTATCTAAGTGGGTATTCTTAGTAAGGGGGACAGGAACTATTTCTGACACGAGCTCAATGACTGGCTCCTTTACCTTCCCCCAGCCTTGGTAGGCAACAGAGGAGGACATTGCAGCCAGTCTTGAAGATACCTGATAACTTAGGGTCAGATGGAAGGGGAGGAGCTCCTCCCCTAGCAGTGGACTTGGAAAGGTGGAGATGAGGGAGGGAAGGTAGGATTGAGAGGGAATGAAAGAGGGTGCTATGGCTAGGATTCAACATAAATAACCTCTGATTAATATTTAAAAAATGAAAAATTAATATAAATATATATATATAAATATAAAACATAAATAAATATATATATTTCTGGTAGAAATCAAAATGTTTCTTTATTCTAAAACACTAGTAACAACACACACACAATTGGCACAGTTTTTTGTTCATTGCAATTTTTACACTCCTCATATTAAGAATTACACTCATTGTGACTACAGAACCCACTGTATGATACTCAAACTAAGGTTAGAAAAGACATTTAGTCATCAGTTTCTGCCCAGAAAAGCCTGTTGAACCCTTTAACCTAATGAAAACCGTCTGAGATCACCATGACTATAAAATTTCCTGGCACTTGATAAAGAAGATCACATTGAAACAAGGTGATGCAGATTTCTCTGTTAAAATTTATCTGCTAAGAGATGTTAAGTTATATTTGTCTACTTCAATTATAAATCTTCTGTTTACAGAAACGGAAATGTAAAAATAATAAGCATTTTGGTCAATAACTTTTGTGGAGATAAATTCCATCCCTAAAAATCCTACCTTCATAATGTTAGATAAAATTAAAGATGGGAATGGTAAATGACCAGGCAGCAAAATGCCTCTGTCTTAGTTTTAGAAACTACTTGACTGTACTTCCTACTTAAGTAATAATTTTATTCCTTTTCACTCTAAGATCAACAATAAATAAATGGGACCTCATGAAACTGAACAGCCCTGTAAAGCAAAAGACACTGTCATCAAAACAAATGACAGCCTACAGATTGGGAAAGGATCTTTACCATTCCTACATCTGGCAGAGGGCTAATATCCAGTATATATAAAGAACTCAAGAAGTTAAAAAGCAAGAAATCAAGTAATCCAATTAAAAAATGGGATATGGAACTAAAGAGAGAACTCTCTATAAAGGATTGTAGAATGGTAGAAAAACACTTAAAGAAATGCTCAATATCCTTAGCTATCAGGGAGATGCAAGCGTAACGACCCTGAGATTTCCCCTTACACCCACCAGAATGGCTAAGATCAAAAACTCAAGTGACAAAACATACTGGAGAGGCTGTGGAGAAGGGAACCCTAATCCATTGCTGGTGGGAATGCAAACTTGTACAACCACTCTGGAAAACAACTTGGCGCTTTCTTAGACAATTGGGAATAGTGATTCCTCAAGACCCAGCTATACCACTCTTAGGTATATATCCAAAAGATGCTCAAGTACACAACAAGGACATTTGCTCAACCATGTTCATAGCAGCTTTATATAAAATACCCAGAACGTGGAAACAACCCATATGTCCCTCAGTTGAAGAATGGATACCGAAATTATGGTACTTTTACACAATGGAATACTACCCAGCAATTAAAAACGAGGAAATCATGAACTTTGCAAGCAAATGGTGAAACCTGGAAATGATCATCCTGAGTGAGTTATTCCAAAAGCAGAAAGACTCACATGGTATATACTCACTTATATAGACCTATAAAATAGGACAAACATTGTGAAATCTATACACCTAGAGAAGATAAACAAGAAAGAGGACCCGGGGAAAGATGATCAATCCTCACTTAGAAAGACAAATGGAATAGACATTGAATGTAGGAGAAAACAAGCAACAGGACAGGAGCCTACCACAGATGCCCTCTGAAATTTACCTAGCAATGTATCAAAGCAGATGCTGAGACTCACAACCAAGCCTTCAGCAGAGTGCAGGGAATCTTATGAAAGAAGAGGGAAGTAGTAAGAAATGGAGAGGACAAGAGCTCCACAAAGCCAAATATGTCTGCGCACAGGGGTCTTTTATGAGACTGTTTCCCCAACCGAGGACCATGTGTGGATATAACCTAGAAAGTAAGGGGATCAGGGACTATTTCTGCCATGAGCTCAATGGCTGCCTCTTCAACCCTCCCTCACTCTGCAAAGGAGGAGCAGCCTTGCTAGACCCCAGAAGAGGACCTTTTAGCCAGCCCGGAAGAGAACTGATAAGGTAGGGTCAGATGGAAGGGGAGGAGGTCCTCCTCTATTAGTGGACTTGGAAAGAGGCAGGGAGGAGATGAGGGAGGGATGTGGAGAGTGCAGGGAGGGAATGAGGGAGAGGGCTATGGCTGGGATACAAAGTACATAACCTGTGATTAATATAAAAATAAAATAAAATAATAAAAAGTCTTTGACGGGGTTAAAGTAGATTGTTATAGTTTCGCAGCTAGTATTAAGTTGTTTAAGATTCAAGAAAATATTTGAAGATATTTTCTAGAAATATCTTTCTAAAAGCGTCTAGAAAGATGCTTTTATGTTAATAAATACAAGATATGACAGGTAATGATATAGGTACAAAACTGTACGCTCACCTATCAGGATAAATAAGTTTTTCTTCAAGACTGCATAACAAGAAAGGAGCTAAGCATTTTGAAGGTAACGTTTAGATATGGCTTTCCTGATTGTTTCACTACTCTTCTTAGTATATGTAGTTTATTACAGATGAAATCCACATGCAAAAAAGAAAATAATTTTCAATAAAAATAAAAATAATTTTAAAAGATTTTTGCTTACTTTAAAACATTTGGTATATCCATTGCTTAATTATATTTACAACAAAGTCTCACTTACTATATTTTTCAAATTATCTACAGCAAAACAGAAAACCCTTCTTTGCTTAAGAAATACTGTTTAGCTGTTTTGTTTACTGATGTCTTGTGGAAGTATGTCTGGCACCTAGTGGTCAATGATTAAAATTAATAGACTAACTGACTCTCAAAAAAAAAAAAAAACTCTGAAGAATACTGGGATGGAGCATCCACACAGTAATTAGAATGAGAGATTGAAGTGTGACTATGTACACAATCAATCATGTATTCAAACGTTAAATTTATTCTTTTAAATTAATTATTTCATTAGTGATGTGATTCCAATATATTTACATTACTTTTGAATTCCTTCATCCAAACACTCCAATAAGCCCTCACCCCAATCACTTTCATCTTTATAGCTTTTTGTTAATTATTATTAAATGCATACATATATATGCACATACATATTTCTAAATATAACCTCCCCAGTGTGAATAATATCATTTCTATAAATATTTTCAGGATTGACAATTTGATATTGGATAACCAATTAGCTGTTCTACCCTGAGGAATCGTATTTTTTGTACTTTCCGCATTTCTTTGCTTACTGTAATTCTTTAAGTAGAGTTCAGATCAACATTTTAAAGAAAATTCTTGACAATTGACTTGGTCAGTGTTCTATTGTGAAAAGACACCATGACAAAGACCACAATTATTTTAAAAAGAAAAATATTTAATTGAGGCTGGTTCAAAGTTTCAGAGGTTTACTTCAATATCTTCATGGAGGGGAAGAAGTTGACTCACAGGCACAAATGGTTCTTGAGAAACTAGTTAAGAGATCTACATTATGACCAACAGACTTTGGACTTTGCATAGCTTTCAGAACCTCAAAGCACATCCTTAGTAACTAGCATATTTCCTTCAACAAGGACACAGCTCCTAATTCTTTCAAATAATGCCACTCCCTGTTAGACAAACATTCAAATATATGAATCTATGGGGGGCATTCTTATTAAAACAACCACAACAGTAAAAATATTCTTTAAGAAATAAAGCAAAACAAATTAAGCAGTTAGCTCTTAGAGTTAATAATGGTTAATTTGTATTTTTGCTCTCCAAATTATTTTAATTGTATTCTTTTATTTCTCAATCATATATATATATATATATATATATATATATATATATATATTTTGCTAGTATAGTTTCTAATGAAACCACACACACACACCTTTGTAAAAGGCAGACATGGTGAGTTTCGTTTTTCATTCTTGGCACAAAGTGATTGGGAACATGAGTATTCTTCAATACCCTAATGTGCTTTGATGAATTTTCTCATTAAGAATGTGGAAGCCCCCTCCCCTCAGGAGCTCTGCAAGGACCAAATATAGCAGGGCTCAGGGGTCTTTTATGAGACTGTTTCCACAACCAAGGACCATGTATGGATATAACCTAGAACCCCTGCTTGAATGTAGCAAATGGTAGCTCAATATCCAAGTGGGCACCCTAGTAAGGGGATCAGGGACTACTTCTGTCATGAACTCAATGGCTGGCTCTTCGACAGCCCTGCCACCTGAGGGAGGAGCAGCTTTGCTAGGCCACAGAAGAGGACATTGCAGCCAGTCCTGAAGAGACCTGATAAGCTAGAGTTAGATGGAAGGGGAGGAGGTCCTCCCCTATCAGTGGACTTGAAAAGCGGCAGGGAGGAGATGAGGGAGAGATGGGGGGAATAGGGAGGGAATGCGGGAGGGGGCTACAGCTGGGATACAAAGTACATAACCTGTGATTAATACAAAATAAAACAAAATAAAAATAAAGAATGTGGAAGCCTTGAAATTGTTTATACGGTGTTCATATTTTATTATTTCTTGGAAGAGTATCATTTTTTCTTTTTTAAATTTTTTGGTACATGTAATTTGCTTTTAAAGTGCTGTCATTTTCACTGGTCAACAGTGGCAAGTACCGCTCATTTTATTCTTTGTAATTTTCAAATAATTTCCAGAATAATTATAATTATTAAATGAAAAGTTTGTTAAAAGGAATGCCAAACATGTATTTTTAGTTTTCTACTATGGTATTGCTACTTTCCTCTCCAGATACTACTTTTTCCACTGTTGTTGTTTTTGTTTGTTTGTTTGCTCACCTGTTTGTTGTTTGTTTTTAAATTTTTTGATATGAGGTTTCTCTGTATAATCCTGGCTGTCCTGAAACTCACTATGGTCTCATGATGGCTTTGAACTCAGAGACTTACCTTCTTCCTCCTCTCCAGTGATAAGATTAAAGATGTGTCCCTGCCACCACAAGCCTCCAACTTTTTAAAAATAAATATTGAAAGTATTTTGAAAATTATCTCTTCATAAGGAAAACATCTGTAAGAAACATACTTCTTAAATAAATTGACCAGAACTAAAAGTTGTTAATCCTTGGCTATCAATACCACATGTATATAGGACTAATTCTACTCTATCTGTATTTGATGTTTTCCAGCTAAAAACAGTTAAAATTATTAGTTTCATGAATTTATTGTTATTGTTTTTTTTTTAAACGTAGTTTCTCCATGTAGCTTTGGCTGTCCTTGGAGCTCACTCTGTAAAACAGGCTGGTCTCAAACTCAAAGAGCTCTCTCTGCCTCTGCCTTCTCAGTGACACCACCATCTGGCCAACGTCATTTGTTTTTTACTTAATGTTGAATATTACTCTTTACCCCATACCATATTTCTGCCAAAACAGAATACAATCCAATTTCTACAGAAATGTGTCCTATATTTGATGACCACACTGGGAACTTTTGGGTAATGTGGCTGATCACTAATTGTTTGTTGGTACTTGTTCAAAGTGTTTCATCATTAAACCAATGTGTTTTTGTTTGTTTGTTTGTTTTTTAACTAAGACCTCTACTACTGGTCTATATTTAAACCAGTTCTACAGTATTATAGGTCATTTAAACAAAATTTTAATATTACTCATTTATGTTTGTGTATCTGATAAAAGGTCTAATGTTTGATTCAGACAGAAAAAAAAATTGAATAAGTGATATATAGACCTTACTTCTCTGAAGGAAAAGACTTCCTATAAAACTATTTGCTCTAAAACTAGTGTCAAAATTCTTAACCATGAAATGGTTACGAAATTTCACATTTTCACTCCAGTTATTTTATTGTACTATACAGCAGTAAACTTACCCAAGAAAACTTTATATGTACATACACACATATAAATATATATATTTACATATTTTATATAAATAATACAGTATCATACAAAAGAACTAACGCAGAAAAGGAGGTAGTATCAAATTGTGCACAATTTAACCAAGTTCTTTTTAATATATTAAATTTTGAGTGAATTTAGGAGTTTTGAATATTGAATTTTTTCCTGTAACTTAAAAATTTACAACTTCTTTGGGAAATAGATTTTTTTTTTCTTACTTAATATAGGTGATGACACATTCCCATCCCTCTACTCAACCAAGTTCCTCTCCTATTTGCCTTCTATCAAGATACAATCCCTTTCTGTCTCTCATGAGAAAATAAGTTCCCACCCTAAAGTCAATGTTGGGTTTAGAGACTTATAGTAAAGATTAGTGGTTAGAATTAAAGGTTAGTCACCCTACACAAAACTGAAGTCCAAGTGGAACAAAGACCTCAACATAAAACCAGACACACTAAATCGGCTAGAAGAAAAAGTGGGGAAGAACCTAGAACTCTTTGGCACAGGCAACAACTTCCTGAACAGAACACCAACAGCACAGGCTGTAAAATCAACATCAATAAATGGGATCTTATGAAGCTGAAAAGCTTCCATAAACCAAAAAGATACTGTTGTCAGAACAAAACGACAGCCTACAGACTGGGAAAGAAGCTTCACCAACCCTATATCTGACAAAGGGCTGACATCCAGAATATAAAAAGAACCAAAGAAGTTAAAAAGCAACAAATCAAGCAGTCAGATTAAAAAATGGGTTACAGGGAGATCCAAGATGGCTGCCACGAGAGAACACTGTGTCTGAGGAGTAGGAGAGCAGAAACAATTCAGCAACCAGGAGACTGAACTCTGGGACCTAAAACGCCAGCATTGTGAGTGCCAGGTGAGCGGAACTCCTACGGTGAGAAAAGCAAGTGGGAAAACCCTAGGGACACCCACTTATTTCCCGGAAAAACCTCCGGGTGACCAGCGGCTCATAGCTCTGATCTGAATGAGCAGCCACGCTGGGTGCCTGCAACCGCCATTATAGACTGAATTACACAGTCCCGCAGGCAGTCTCAGGAGGAACCGGGTGCCGTTTTCACCGAACTGCACCCTGCACCTGGGCTCTGATTCAACCCGCAGGTGTGCTGCAGGCTCAGACCGATCATCAGAACCACCCAGACTGAGTGGATTGGGGGACCTTTTTGACCAGTCCACACACTGCAGGGGCGCGAGCCTAATGCTTCCACCAGCAAAAAACTCGGTCACTGTGTGAGTCCCCCAGCAGGTCTGGGAGGAATCCGAGTTCTGCCTCAACCCACAGCTGAGAGGATCCTGGGACCATCTTGACCAGACCACACACTGAGGGCGAAAAATGCACGCATCTGCCAGCAAAAACACCAGTTCTGGTGTCTGTCCACTGGCCAGACAGAGAAGGCCTCGGGCACCATTTCAGA
>JAQQSO010006890.1:0-11012 GCA_028658305.1 Pachyuromys duprasi
AAAAAATAAAAAAAGTGCTATTGATACATGTGGTGTGCAAGTCCTTTATTATATATGTGATTTCAAATGTTATCCTTCTAATTTGTGGCTTACCTTTGATTTTGTAAACAATGCCTTTGATAGATTCAGATGCTTTGAATTTTAATAGAAATCTAACTTACCATTTTTCTTTTCTTTTATGAGTTATACTATCAGTGATGTATATAGAGATGAATTGCCAACCCAAAGTCACGTAGATTTTTCTTATTCATTGTTCTCTAGACATTTTATGATATTGAATTTCATGTTTAGATTATGTTCTACTTTAAGTTAGATTTTAGGGAAAGATGTGAAGTATTTTTCTAGAGTAATTTTGGCATGTGGATAGTGGAATTTTTCAGCACAATTTTTGAAAAGACCACCATATTTCTTTCTTTTTAAATTTTAATTTATTCGTTTTAAATCCCAGTTGCTGTCTCCTCCCTACTCTCCTTCCAGTCTCACACTCCCTTCCTGTTTCCCCTATCCTTCCTCCCCTACTCGTCAGACCCCCAACATATCAGGTTGCATCAGGACTAAGTACATGCTCATCCCCTGTGGCCTGGTGAAGCAGCCCTGCCATGGGGAAGTGATGAAAAAGCAGGCGACAGAGTCCATGTCAAAGACAGCCCTTGTGGGATCCCCTTACTAGGTAACTCACATGAAGCCAGAGCTGCCCGTTGGTTACATCTGTGTAGGAGGCCTAGGTCCAGTCCATGTATGGTCCTTGATTGGTGCTTAAGTCTCCACAGGCCCTCCTGAACCTTGGTTAGTTAGCTCTGCTGGTCTTCTTGTGGAGCTCCTGTCCCCTCTGGAAGACTATCATTTTTCTATTGTGTTGTCTTTGCTTTTTTTTTTTTTTTTTTTTTTGTCAGAAGTCAGTTCTGTTTGCATGAGTCTAGTTTATAGGTTGTTTATTCTGTTTAATTGGTCTGTGTTATTTGTTATTTCAACAAATGCATACTGGTGCAACTAGTGTGTCTTCATAGGCAGTCTTGAGGTTGAGTAGTGACAGTCTTTCAACTTTATTCTTCAGTACACTATTGGCTATTGGCTAATAGTATTGGCTATTCTGGTAGTTTTATTTTTTTCATATGAACTGTGTAATCAGTTTACTCATATCCATAAAGTAGTTTGCTTGGATTTTGATTAAGATTGTACCTATAAATCAAGTGGGAAAATTTATGTATTAACAACTAGTTTTCCCATACATGAACAATAGACATTTTTTTCATTTGTTCAAAACTTTGCATTCTTTCATCTGATTTTGATAGTTTTCTATATGTTGATCCTGTTCATACTGTGTTAAAGTTGTATTTCACTTTTGGTGCTATTATAAATTATATTGTGTTTTAAGTTTTAAACTCTAATTTCTCCTGTTTTTTCATATATACTTATACATATGAAATATATTTTGATATATATTTCATATATAAAATATTAATATATTTTAAAATGTTCTACATGAGTATTATGCTATCTATAAACAAAGATTTTTTAAATATGCATATTTTATTTCCTTTTCTTTTCTTATTGTACTATCTAGGAACAGGAGTTATAACAGGACATGTCCTTGTTTTGTTCTTTATCATATGGTGAAAGCATCATGTTTTTCATCATTACATTTGATGTAGGCTGTTACACATTTTATGTATATCTGTCAAACTGAAGAAGTGTTTCTTTACTCTTAATTTGTTGAGAAGATTTTTGTCATAAAGTGATATTGAATTTATGAAAAGACTTTTTAATATATCTATTGTTTGTAATTGCTTTCATACATTTTGGAACTCTTGTCCTAGTATTTTATGAAGGATTTTTCATTAATGGTTACGAGATATAATGGTCTGTGCTATTCTCTTTTCTTGTAATTATCCATGAGCCTCTGCAAGCTTTATGTAAAGTAGATTTAATTTTTATTTTACTTTTCAGAAAATATTGTAGGGAATTAGCATCTTCTTTAGATATTTGGAAGAATTAACTTCTGAAACTAAGCTTAGAACTTTATTATTATTTCAATGTTTATATTATTTTTATTATCCTTTTATAGTCCAAGGGATCAGTAAAACCATGTCTCATATTGGAAATCTGTGTCTTCTTGGTGTGCCCAACTACAATTTTATTGTTCATACTTGCTTTAAAAAAAACAAAATTATGTTTTGATAATTTTGTGCGTTATTTTCTTGTTCACAATTTAATTGATTTTCTGTACTAATTTCGATATTATTTTTTCTTAATTTAAGCTTAAATTACTCTGTTTCATCTTATCTTATAAGTGTTAGTTTGATTGCTGATTTCAGATTTTTCTAATATATTTATTTCATGCTATAAAGTTGCCTTTCAAATTTTCTGCATCAGAAAAATTGTGACAAGTAATATTTTCATTTTTATTTACATCAAAGCATTCTTAAATTTTCACTGCTACTTGATTGGCTGTGTTATTTAGAAATGTGTGCCTTAACCTCTAAATATGTTGAGATTTTTTCAGGATCTTTCTCTTGCAGATTTTTAGCCTAATTCCACTGTGTACTGAGAACATACTGTGTAAGATTTCTATTTTGAAAAGTTGTTAAAATTTAGTATGGCTCTTAGTATGGCCTATATTGGTGAATGATTCTTATAAACTTGAGAAAAATAGTATTCTTCTCTTGCTACATGAAGTACTCTGTAAATGTCAGCTATATTCAATGGACTGATGTTGCTCTTCAGTTCCACTATATCTTTATTAACGTTTTGCCTATTTGATCTACTAATTATCAAAAGTAGAAGTTTGTAGCTGTAATAGATTTGTCTGTTAGTACAGTTTATTTTGCCTTATTTTTTTTGACACCGTATAAACATATATTCATTTTATGTCTTCTTGGAGAACTGATCCTTTAGAGCCTTCTTCATCCCAAATAACTTTTCTTGTTCTAAGGTTCTTTCGATAAATTTTATATATTGACTCCAAGTTTCTTTGGTTAGTGTTAACATAGTATATCTGTTTTTCATCTTTTATACTGTTTAAAGTTGGAAACTCTGGTATTACTATTAGTAGTAGTCCTGATGTGGTCTGTTACATAAAATTTACCTTATACACTACTTTCAAATGCACAGTTCACCACTGTTAAGCCCATTCATAATATTGAGAGGAAACCACCACCATTTGCTTGCAGAATGTTTTCATGACTCCCTATGGAAACTCTGTACCCACTAAATTATGACTCTCTTTTCTCTCCCAGTTTCTGTTAGCCTCTATTTTGTCTTTGTATTTACCGATTATACATGTCTCATATAATCATATAATATTGATCCTTCTGTATCTGGTTTAACTTCACAGCATAATAATACATTCAATGTTCATCCATATTATAGCATATATCAAAGCTAAATTCATTTATATAGCTGAAAATATTCATCATATGTATTTATTATAATATACATATTAATTCACATATTGATGAGCAATTGGGTTCTTTCCTAATTTGGCTATTAAGACTAGTGTTGTTAGTGAGCAGCTTGTGCAGGCACCTGAGGTGATGTTGATGACCATGGTTCATGCTCCTACAGAAGGCCATGCCTGAATCTGTGGTCCTACTGCAGCCAGAGGCTCTGTTGATATCTGTGGCTCATTTTAACACTGAAGACCATGCAGATATTGGTGGTCTGCACTGCTATCTGAGGCCATGTTGATGTCCTTGGCCTATGCAACCATAAAGGGCTATGATAGTGTCCATAGCTCATGCTGTGGTGGAGGACTGCATTGATGTCTGTGGTATATGCTGCCACCAGAGACCATGCTGAAGTCTGTGGCACATGCAGATGCTGAAAACCATGTGCAGGGCCATGATTTGTGCTCCCTTGACTGTAAAGGGCCAGGAATCTAATTTCACTGTGGCATTATTGATAACTGCAAACTTCCATCTGAGAAAGAGGGACACAGAGAAGGTCTATATGACAATCCCTACTTCTCCCAAAAGTAACAGACAGAAAGCCATCGATTTTGATAAGGATGCTGAAGTTTAGCTCTCCACAACTGATTGTTTCTGGCAGGGGTGCTGATGAAAAAGACTCAGTTTTCTTTAAGCGATTGGATACTGGGAGTTTGACTATGCTCCAGTGACTATATGGGCAACATATGTTGGACTTGTTATTTTTTTCTTTTGGGGGATAAGGGGATGTCCCAATGGTAAGGGGCAGACCTGGGAGGATTAAAGTGAGTGCACTTAAGGTTTATGATGTGAAACTTCCAAATAATAAATTTAAAAAATATCATGAAAAGAAAAAAAAGTGTTATAAACATTGATGTACAAATATACTTGAGTCTCACTTTCAATTCTTTTGAGTACTTTGTAATGGAAATGTAGGATAATGTAATAATTCTGAACTCATAAAATTGTTTAGAACTCATAAAATTGTGTTCCACAGCCTTTATATCATTTTATATTCCCACTAGTAATGAACAAGAGTTCAGATTTTTTCAAATTCTTGCCAACGTTTGTTATGTTTTGTTTTTCTTTTTCTAAGTGAAAAAAGTGAAAAGTTTAATTTAATGAGGAATCGTTACTAAGTAGAACAATCTCAGCTATTCTACAAAGCACAAAAATACAAAGGGAAGGAACAACACTATGCAAGAAAAGCCTAAGCAATAGCATTTTTAGTGACAAATCTAAAAATCTATACTAATGACAGTATCAAAATTATAGTCATATAATAGGGTACAATAAGAAAAGCAAAACAATTATATCTCTGGTACAGTTGGCAAAAGAAATGTTTTGAATCTAATAATAATGATAAATCAGAAAATTCCAATTCTAATAATTCTGCCTTCAAAGATTCCAGGTCAGGAGATCAACAAAAGACTGAAAAAGTAGTGTAAACGAAAGGAGTCTAAGGAACATACTACTAATGGGGTCTAAGCAATTCATGCATAGATGGGCTCTTTCTCTTATACACGGCATTATACACAGGTAACAAAACTTGGAAAGGAATCTTAAGGTTAAATGATAAAAAATGTTAGCATTTGCTTTCTAATTACAAACACTGTATTGCTGCACAGAAAGTTCTGACTTATAGGAACTACACATTAAAACCATCAGGGATGGTGGCATATGTCAGCAATTTGGTTTGGAGAGAAAAAGTTATTTGTACTAGAATGTGGAACTTTTTCTCTGACTTTAAGTCCATTTCCAAAAGTTGTCTAATGCTGAGTAAATAATAACAACTGAACAAGCAGAAAAGGCCAAAATCCTTGGGAAAATGTTTCCTCATGAGCAAATAACAATAAATTATTGCTTAAAATTATAATCCTAGGCAGAGGAGAGTGACATCTCATTAGTTAACAGCACTGGCTGTTCCTCCAGAGGATCCAGGTTCAGTTCCTGGTACCACATGATGGTTAATAATTTTAACTCCAGCTTCAGAGAATCGGACACCCTCTCTAACCTCAGTGAGTATTGCAAACATGTGCTACGCAGACATACATGTAGGCAAAATACACATCATATACATAAGATAAAAATAAAGATATCATTTAAAATCTGTAATTATAAATATTTTAAATTATATTCTTAGAAATACTATATAGGGAAAAATACACTAATATTGACAGGAAGAGAGTGCCAAATGACATCTGTCTAAATCTTCAAGTCCATACTTGTATGTGTTCATAATTCCAGGAGGCAGTAGGATTCATGCTCATTATAATGGAAAGATAAGAGCTGAGGATGGGAGGAGAGATAACCAACACTAAGAATGTTTTAAAAAGCCATATAGAACCCTACTATTATATAAACTTTCTTAAATGTATACATATATTTATTTAAGTATAAATGTGTGTATTCATATACAAGACTTTAATGCTTACATGGGATATTATGCTTCTCCCAGGTTGACATATCTAAAGCTCAGTAACACATGTGTAATACTGTCCCTTGTCTTTTTGGTAAGAGTTATCTGGCCAATAGGCAGCTCAGTCTCTATGTGGAATCCCTAGTAAGGGGAGCAGGGGCTGTCTCTGACATGAACTCGATTGCCTGCTCTTTGATCACTTGTCCCTGGCAATGCGGTCTTGTCACATAGAAAGAGAATCCAGGCAGTTCTGATAAGACTTGATAAGCTAAGGGCAGATGGCAGAGGAGGAGAATAACCTCTTTCAGTGAACTAGGGGAGGGGGATATGGGGAAAAGGGAGGGAGAGTAGGACTGGGAGAAGTTGAGGGAGGGGGCTTCAATTGGGATATATAATGAATAAATTGTGAAAAATTAAAATAAATAAATGAAAGAGCCACTGTTTAAAAATAAAAGAGTTAAACTGGAAACCCCCAAGACAATATAGGATATTGCTTTTGCTCTTGGTTGCCCACCAGAACTTGATTGTAAGATCCTTTTGCTTAAGACACCACAAACATTGTTCACAGGCCATGACAAAATTAATTTGGTACTGACTAGGAAGCTGTGAATTTTGTAAATAACAGTAGTGTATCAAGATATACCTATGCATTCAATAGCAGCAATAGTGTTATGGTGGTAACCAACCACTTTCTCAAAGGCTTGCTCCACAGGAAGAAATGCATGCCTGGTACCATGAATTTGAGTAAAACCCCATGGTTGGGGACCTCACAGGCCCCAGGAGTAAACTTACTACTATTATTTTGCTAAATGAATGTAGTATAATACTGTCCTTTAAATTCATATCTATATGCACATAGATTAAAACAATGCTCAGACCTCACCAGAGAAGTTTCTTTGGGCAGTGGATGGTGGTTAATATCGAAACTCACAACCAGTTAAAGTGCAGAGAAAAAAAAGATCTATGGAGTGCTCAGCCATAAAGGAGCATCTATATCACACTTTCCTCTCAAATTTCAGGGAGAACCAGAAAATTGGGTTGAAAGTTTTTAATAGCCAAAGCTCTGGGAAGACTAGTGTGAAACAATGTCTTCTGGACATGACAGGGCTGCTTCCTCATGAAATCACAGCTGTGGTTGCCTGCATATGATTAAGCCAGTAAACATTCTAAGCACCAAAAGGGGAAGAGCCCACTAATGCATACCCCTAACTGAAGAGCTATAGACAGTTTGATGGCTTCTTGGAGAGGGGGACTCACTTTTTTCTAAGAGGCCCCTGGTAGATTGACCAAACTCCAGTGATTGTTCCACACTAAGGAATGTTTGAAAAGCACAGATTAGGCTATAGAAGGAGTTAATTATTCTGTATATATTAATTAATACTGGAAATTAAAACAGCAGCAGTTTTCTTTAACCTTATAGCTCCCCAATGATTGACACAGAGAGATGATGATTTATTATGAAGCTGTAGATACTGTTCTGGGCAGACTCTGATCTATTTTAATACTGCTACCCCTAAAACCCACATAGAGGCCATTCACTTGCCAATCTGATGACTCCTAGTAGTTTCTGCATCAGTCTGTCCTCATGGCACACTTCCCTTGACCTTGTGCTCCTTGTCCATTCAGTCCAGCCCCCAAGCTCCTTCCTACTTCGCTCTTGCCACCTCTTCTCCTCTCTTGTGGTCCCTCAGAGACCCCATACCTGGGAACTTAAGGCCTGCCTACCTCTCTTCTGCCAAGTCATAGACTTCAGCATATTTATTAACTAATCAAGGATGATTGGGGAACATTCTTTACATTACAGTGATATAGGAGATGGTTCAACATTCATAACAATGAAAACAGCAGGGTGATAACAAGATCTCAGGGCACTAAAATCAGCATCTGAAAACACAGGGCAAAATACCCTCCTCCAACATTAGACTCAATGGGTTATTTTTAAAATGTGCCACAAAAATGGGAGGTTAGTTAAGTGAGGGTGGACCCAGGAGGAAAGATTTTCTTTTAAATAGCTAAACAAATGGATATGAAGTCATATCTTATTGTGACTGTTATTTTTGTTTTTTTAAGCGATTACAGAAGCTTACTATTTCTACATGTGTTTTTAAGGCTAGTTTTATATCTTCTTCAGAGAAATGTTTACTGAAGGATATTGCTCAATTTCAATTTGGTTATTACTTTTGTTGTTAATTTGTAGAATTTCTTTATATAGTCTGGCTATATATCTGATCTCCTATCAGATACAGGATTTGTGACTATTTTCTCTCATATTCTTTCATTTTGTTGTTGATATGCTTTGGTGTATAAATAGCTTTTTATTTATGATGAGGGTGGTTACATACTATGATTATATCAGTATTGAGAAGGCAGAAGCAATAAAATTGAAAGTTTCAGGCCAACAAGAGTCTCAAAATAAGGGTTTTAAATTTGAGAAAGTCGAATCTATTTGTTCTTTTGTTGCTGGTCATTTCGTGTTACCTGTAGATTCATCAAATCCCATTTTGCAAAGAGTTTCTCTTATGTTTTGTATGAGTTTCATAGTTTTAGATTTTATGTTAGTTCTCTGATCTATTTTGAGTTAATTTTTTGTTTAAAATCAAGTAGGAGTACAGGATTTTTAAAAATTATTTTTATTTATGTGCATTGTGGTGTTTTGCCTGTATGTATGTCTGTGTGAGAGTGTCAGATACCCTGGAACTAGAGTTACTGACAGTTATGAGCTGCTATTTGGGTGCTGGGTTCTCTGGAAGACCAGCCAATGGTCTTTACCACTGAGCTATAACTCCAGACCCTGGTACAGATCCATCTGAATATGGATTTCCTTTTGAGTTTTTCCCTATTGAATATGCATATTTTTATTTAAAAATTTTATGCATATTTTTATAAATTACAGTTTATTCACTTTGTATCACCAGTGTAGCCCCCTCCCTCATCCCCTCCAAATCCCAACCTCCCTCCCTCTTCTCCTCCCATGTCCTTTCCCAAGTCCACTGATAGGGGAGGTCCTCCTCCCCTTCCATCTGACCCTAGCCAATCAGGTCATTTCAGGACTGACTGCATTGTTTTTCTCTTTGGAATGGTAAGGTTGCTCCCCCATCAGGCAGAGGTGATCAAAGAGCCAGCCACTGAGTTCATGTCAGAGACAGTCCCTGTTCCCATTACTAGGGAACTCACTTAGAGACTGAGCTGCCATGGTCTACATCTGTGCAGAGTTTCTAGGTTATCTCCATGCATGGTCCTTGGTTGGAGTAGCAGTCTCAGAAAAGACCTCTGTGCCCAGAAATTTTTGATCTGTTGCTCTCCTTGTGGAGCTCCTGTCCCCTCCAGGTCTTCATATTTCCCCCTTCTTTCATAAGATTCCCTGCACTCTGCCCAAAGTTTAGATATGAGTCTCAGCATCTCCTTTGATACCTTGCTAGGTAAAGTCTTTCAATGGTGGTAGACTCCTGTCCTGCTGCCTGTTTTCTCCCTCTTCTGACATTTATCCCCTTTGCCTTTTTGCATGAGAATTGATCATCTTACCCAGGGTCCTCCTCCTTGCTTAGCTTCTTTAGGTGTACAGATTTTAGTATGTTTATCCTATATTATATGTCTAATATCCACTTATAAGTGAGTATATACCATGTGTGTCTTTCTGCTTCCGGGATAAGTAACTCGGATGATCTTTTCTAGTTCCCACCATTTGCCTGAAAAATTTCATGATTTCCTTGTTTTTTTTTTAATCACTGAGTAGTATTCCATTGTGTAAATGTACCCCAATGTCTGTAACTATTTCTCAACTGAATGACATCTGGGTTGTTTCCAGTTTCTGATTATAACAAAGAAAGCTGCTACAAACATGGTTGAGCAAATGCCCTTGTTGTACACTTGATCGTCTTTTGAATATATGCTTAGGAGTGGTATAGCTGGATCATGAGGTAGTAGTATTCCTAATTTTCTGAGAAAGCACCAGATTGATTTCCAATGTGATTGTACAAGTTTACATTCCCACTAGCAGTGGAGGAGGGTTCCCCTTTCTCCACATCCTCTCCAGAATCTGTTGTCACTTGAGTTTTTGATCTTAGCCATTCTGATGGGTGTAAGGTGAAATCTGAGGGTCGTTTTGATTTGCATTTCCCTGATGACTAGGGATGTTGAGCATTTTGTTAAGTGTTTCTCTGTCATTCAATATTCCTCTGTTGAGAATTCTCTGTTTAGCTCTGTATCCCATTTTTAATTGGATTAATTGATTTTTTGCTTTTTAACTTCTTGAGTTCTTTATATATTCTGGACATTAGTCCTCTATCAGATATAGGGTTGGTGAAGATCCTTTCCCAATCTGGAGACTGTTGTTTTGTTCTGAAGACAGTGTCCTTTGCTTTACAGGAACATGCATTTTTGCTTGCTTATGTATTGCAGTGCCTAGAGATCACAATAGCAGTCAATACATATTTGTTGAATGACTTAATGATACATTGGTATAGCTGGAAGCACCTGGTATATACCTATATTGGATATACATACATACCCAAGTTTCTGCTTTAATTTGCTTACCATTACAAAAATCATATATGAAAACTGACAGTAATGTATTCAGTGCTAAAAGACTGAAAGTTTCATCTTACACAAAAATAAAAATATTGGTCATATGTGCAAGACTGTTCCTGAGCTTTTTATTCTAGTCCATTAGTCTATATGTCTATTCTTATGTTAATCCAAATGATCTGGATTCCTAAAGATTTGGAGTTGCCAGACCAAGAAGTGTTAGTCCTCCAACCCGTCGTTTTTATCTCAGGGGTGTTTTGGATAGTTGGGATTTCATGTGAACTGTAGAATGAATTTTATATTTCTATAAAACAAATAAAAAGACAAAGAGAAATTTTTGACAGGGAATGCATTAAATCTATAAAAAGCTTTGCATAGTATTATCATCTTAATATTGAATCTTTTGATCACAAGTTGCCCTTCAACTTACTGATGTTCTCTTTCATTTCTTTCAGCAGTATTTGTTTAATAATTTTCAGCATACAGGTTTTTTTCTTTCATGGTCATATTCCTTTTGGATAATACTGTAAATAGAACAATATTTTAATTTATTTTCTGAACTGTTTATTACTGTTTGTTTATTGATATAAAATCAAATCATTTCTTTTTTTAAATTTATTTATTTTTATCTCAATCACAGGTTA
>JAQQSO010006891.1:0-11012 GCA_028658305.1 Pachyuromys duprasi
TTACTGACAAAGTATTGCCATAGGTGAGGAAAACAGCTTGAAGAAGCCAAAAGTAAAACATAAAGTAAACGTAAGAGGAAGATTCATTTGGGGAGTGAATTAGAACTTGAATTATGAGAGCAGAATAAGGAGAAAAAAATATGCTGTTTCTGGAAATATGACAACTACCTGTCTCCTGGAGTAGAGCTCCTGGGAAATGATGCAGAATCATATAGATATCCTCCATAAGGATGGAGTTCATAACAACCAGAAACTTTTTTATGGTTTATATTTTATATATAGGAGGGTTTACCTGCACATTTGCATGTATAGCACATGTGTGCACTCTCAAAAGATGCCAGAGGAGGACATCAGAACTTCTGGAATTGGGGTGACAATTGGTTGTTAGCTACTATGTGGGTGCTAGAAACTCACCCCAGGTCCTTTGCAAGAATATCAAGTGCTCTTTTCCACTGAGCCATCTAATGAGCCCCAGAAATTCTATTTTGACAAACTGATTCTCAGCTTGGCATCACATGAGAAATCAGAAATGAGCTTTTAAAGCCACACTAGGTGAATTGTATGATTTCAGAAATGACAAGGCATCATGAGTTTCTGTTTTGTTTGTTTGTTTGTTTGTTTGTTTGTTTTTGAGACTGGGTGTAACTTAGCCCATCCTGACTTCAAATTTTCTAAGTGGCCAAGGATTCTTTGCATTTCTGATACTCTAGCCTCTAGTGCGGAGGGTTCTACCAACTGAGAAACATACAGACTCCATATATGAGTTTTAAAGCTCCTCATTTATTCTAATGAACAGGCAGTAGTTGAGAGAACTGTGAGATCAGGGCTTCTGTGAGATCTGGAAGAAGTGTTAACCACTCAACAAACACTGAAAATATAACCATTGCATTGCCTGATGGCATATAACATACCCAATTTCCAATGGACATGATTAGAAGTTCAATAAAATGCATATAATTCTCTCACATTGGCCTGTACTTACTCTTCATAATGCTATAGAACAAAAGGCCCCTTCACTAATTTCTGGATATAAAAAGCTCATTTGGCCAGAAAAAAATTATTAAACCTCAAACATGAGTATTCATTTTTTAAACAATCGTTTTGTTTTTATTTCTTTATTGTTTATACAGGATTCTGCCTGCATGTGAGCCAGGAGATCAGAAGAGGGAACCATAGCTCATTATAGATGGTTGTGAGCCACCATGTGGTTGCTGGGAATTAAACTCAGGATCTTTAGAAGAACAGCCAGTGCTCTTAACCTCTGAGCCATCTCTCCAGCACCAAGTATTCATTTTACACTCAAAACTTCAATTAGAAAAGTGCCTCCTGTAAAACTTCATTTATACAGATGACTTTCTTACTCACCTGTGTTTCCCTACAAGGCTGGAAGGAGAAGTTCTGAAGAACTTTAGTGAGAGCAAGTTTCATAGTCATGAGCGCAAACCTCATGCCAATGCAGTTTCTGGGTCCATATCCAAAGGGCAGGTATAAATAAGGATCAATGTTGCCCTTGTTCTCCTTGCTGAATCTGAAGACACAACAGTAGGTGACAAGTTAAAAAGGAATAAAATCACAAGGGATACATATGTGAAACTGCCTTTCGTCATCTATCCAGCAGCATACACACAGTTTGGGATAGGTTCCGTGAAGTTCTCCTTGCAGGTATTTGGCTCTGATAATTGTACACTAAAGGTCATTTACATTCCACTTGCATTATCAGGGTCCCCATTTGGTTGAGATGAGACAAATGCTATTTTAAATAAATTAATCATTATCTGTCCGCTAGTGGTGGTATGGGATAGATGGAATCAGTTTTTTATTATAGTGGCGGTCCAATTTCGAGAGGAAATTAATGTCTGATATTGTAATTCTGGCTAGTGAGGTCACAAGTACTGGAGAAGACCTTACTACTATTGCTTTGCTCAGCAGACATGGCATCAGACTGCCTTCAAAATATTTATATTTGGACACAAAAATTAGGGTTGATCTCAGCCTTGGTCAGAAGAACTTCAGTTTGCAATGGGAGACAGTTAACCTAGAATCTCATGACTGGTCAAAGTGCTGAGAATAAGTGATGGTGGAGTACTCAACCTCCTCTAAGGCTCAGGGAATATCACATAAAGGGAGCAGAAAGAACTTGAGATCCATGGCATGAAATAGGTGCTGTGAAATATACTATCTTCTGGACATGGCATGCCATTGCACTCATGAACTCACACAAGACTAGACCTCTTAAAACTCCATCACGAATGGGGCAGGGAGTTCATGAGACTCCACCCCCCGAAGGAGCTACTGCCAATTAATAGATGCTGGAGGAGGAAGAAGTTTTTCTTCAATGGTGTAGCCATGGGTAAATTGCCCATTCTCCGGTAAACAGCTCCTATGCCTACACTTATTCAAGTGAACCTCCTTAATCTTATGAGTCATAAAAACACATAGAAGCCAGATAATTGTTGAGGATAAGCAGGTATTCAACATGAGTGAGAAGAGAGCAGTAAAGGATAATGTGAAGAGAAAAATGACCAAAATATATTATACATTCACGCAATTCTGAAAGAGTAAAAAAAAAAAAATACACCTTTATACACTAAAAATTCATTCAGGATAACAGGGTGTGCCAAGTCTGAAAAGCACATATCATTTAGACTCAAGAAAAAGTGGGTTCCTGCCTCACACTTAAGTTGCTCATTTACTACCTAAAGAATGAGAAAAAACATTCTGTATTTAAGTTGTCATATTGTCTTCCTATCTCATACCCTCTCCTCTCTTTCTTCCCTTTCTCTGCCATTCTCATCATAGCATGCAGATGAATGCAAAATCAAATTAGACCATCTTCCTACCAGAGACACCATAGCATGTACAAACCAACATAGTTGGGTTGCCACTCCTGGGATTCTGGTACCTTTCAGGACGGAATTCCTCAGGCTCTGGCCAGAGTCATGGTCATGGTGAAGAGCATAAGATGGTATCATTACTAATGACCCTTTGGGAATAAACACACCATTGATTTTCACATCTTTTTTACAGACCCTCTCAATTCTATTAGCAATTGGGTATAATCTGAGGGTTTCATTCAACACCATGTCTAGGTACTCCATCTCCATCATGACATCATAGCTAGGAGGTGCCTGGGAAGAAAGAAAAAAGATTTGTGCAAAGATTTGAGATTAATTTTTAACTCTGTCTACCTTGTACTGGTGAGTTCTCTGCAGCTCCAGAGCAAAGCCCAGCATCTCCAAATACCTTCGTTAGGACTTACAGCACATTTTAAATGGTTTCAAAAGTTATTTTGTATGTGTAGGTGTTTTGCCTATATATGTGTATGTGCCCAACATGGGTTCAGTGCCCACAGAAGCCAAATGGGACATTAGATAGATGTCCTGTGACTAGGGTTCAACAGAATTGACAGCTGCCATTTGGGTGCTGAAACTCAAATATGGATGGAACCTCTGGAAGAGGAGCCAGTGCTCTTAACCATTGTGCCATCTTCCCAGCCCCTTACATGGTTTGTGTAACTATCACGTGGGGCTGGGAGGATGTCTCAAGTAGTTGCTACACAAGCCTGGGGACCTGGGTTCAGACATATATCATTCATAAAGCCAGACACAGTGGAACACATCTATAATCCAAGCAGTTTGGGAACAGACAGGGCCTAGTGCTCATTGGCCAGACACCCTAGCCAAATTGATAAGCTGCAGATTTAGTGAGAGCTTGTCTCAAAAACCATGTTGGAGAATTATTTAGAAAAATATCCCCTTTAGGTCTGTGATCTACACACCACACACACACACACACACACACGCACGCACGCGCGCCATTGCATGTGATAGAAACTGTCTTTCTTGAGTCTTCCCCTTCCCCCTCCTACTCCAAGCACTGACCAGTCACCTTATTGGGCAGAGCTGTATCAATCTCCTCCTGCAGTTTCTTCTGGATATCAGGGTGAGTGGCCAGCGAATGCAGGACAAAGGAAAGTGTGGTGCTGGTGGTCTCATAGCCACCAAAAATAAAGATAATTGACTGGGCTATGATTTCCATGTCGGACAGGGCTGGAAGTAAAAGAAAGATATCTCAGATAAGTCAGGTCAGGGTTTACAATCACAGATGGGATGAGGGGAAAACCAAATGAGGCTCCAATTTTCCTAAAGAGAAACACAGAGAATCCATTCGGTCAACTTAAGCCTGTTATCACTATGACATACGTGTGACAAATGCAGAGATATGGGAGATTACTTCATCCAGGTTGTCTCAAAGTGTGTCCTATGTTCCTCATCGTCACCAGTGGGCAACTTCAACACATGGGATTTCTTCTTTTTAAGATTTTATTTCATTTATGTGTATTTGTGTGTGTGTGTGTGTATAGAGGAGTACTACATGTGTCTGGGGTTATGCCATGAAGCCAGAAAAGGACATTTGAAACCGTAGAGAAGGAGTTATAGAAGGTTATGTGTGGTCAAAGGTAGGTACAGGAAACAGAACTCCAGTCCTCTGCTTGAGCTTAAGATTTTTTTTTATTTATGTGTGTGTACACACATGTGTATAAGTGCCCGTGAAGGCCAGAAGATGGCATTGGAGACCATAGAGCTAGATTTGCAGGCAGTTGTAAACCTTCTGCCATGAGTTCTCTGATTCTGTTGGTAAATTCTTTCTCCCAAATATTACTTGCTTCTATGCTGAAACAAGAGTATAAGCCCACAACCAGTCATTATTTTTAAAATTAATAGCTATTTTAGCAATCAAAAATGATACAGAATTGCTGAGGATATATAGCTGAGTAGATGGACTGCCCTGGATTTAATCTCCAGCACAGACCTTTAATCTCAGAAGTTAAAGTTCATGAATTCTCAGGCACATCATGAATGTGAGATCAACCTCACCTTCAAACAGGGCCACATAAAACTCTTTTTCTGAAGGAAGAGATGGTACAAAGCGAGTTAAAGTAAGCTGATCACATGAAAGGCTTTCAGGTGGACAAACTGGAAAAAATTTATACATAAAAAAATAAGTGACTTTGAAATGTACAATCATGCTGTTATATATGCATGCAAGTGTACGCACTAGAAATAAGCAAAGAGTGCTAGAAACAGTGCAAAGCACATGGAGAAAAAAATTGGAATGCTCTCATTTTGCAACCATGATAGTAATGATGGTTTTAAATTTGAAAATAAACAGATGGGAAATTAGAAAGATAGCTCAATGGGTAGGAACACTTGTTACACAAGCTTGGGGACTTCAGTTTGAATCCTCTGTCCCCATGTGAAAAACCAGGTGTGGTAGCACATCACTCTTTCAAATGCTCTGTATGAGTGGGACCTGCTGGCTGGCAGCCTAGCTCCAGGTTTAATAAGAGGAAATAAGATAGAGAGATTAGGTGAGATGCATGGTGCCTTCTCCGTTATCTGCACACACAACTATGGTTTTGTACATATGTGCATACTTATCCACACACATGCATATGCCACACAAAGAAGATAAAAATACTTAGGTAGTTCTTAAGTGTGTAAAAGAATGGAGAGAAGTGTATGTTTGAACAAAGAGGCTTTGAAAAGCTACTTATTCATCAGAAAAGGTAAAGGTAAATCTCTACCGTAGATTAAGGTACAGAACACATGCACACCAGGGGCTCCCAGAATGTGTCAGCGCTTTTTGGGTACATGCCTCCTGTCTGGATGTTTAGACTCAGGTGTCTAGGCAGAGTTCCAAGTCAGTGTGTGGGAAAAGACAGAAACAGCACCTGTGCTCTCCCAGGTAACACAGACCTCTGAAGTCTTCCATTGTGACTACTCTTCACAGGAACAGTTTGGAACAGTTATGCCTTTGTGCTTTCAGAAAATTTCATGAAGGTGATAGCCATGTCTGCCTTTCAGCAACTTGACAGAGGTATTCCTCTACCTAGAAAACCCTCCTTGCATATTTCCAGAGTGGCCTGCACATTCCCCAAGAGCTTCTCTGTCCATCGAGCAGGGAGTCCTTGGTTACCTTTGTGAGACTCTTTGTCTTTGGGTTCTTGTGAGCATTCATCATCAGCTGGAGAAAATCCACTCGGTGCTGGAAGCAGAAAGAGAAGTCACAAACATAGAAGGTCAGTGATGAGGTCAGAGATGGATCTGGAGTACAGAAGCTTAATTCTCTCCTTTCTGAGTATTTGGCTCCCTTACACTCACAAGCATGGCTAGCGTCGCAAGTCATCAAAGACAGAAAGCTCAAGTGGCAAAACCAGGAAGCAATCCAGCCACAGTATTCACTACTTTTACAATAAATTACCATTAGGTCCAATTTTAAACAGTGACTTTTATTCTTTGCAAATGCTTTAGAAGGACAGAAAAATAGTACTTCTCACTCTTGAATCATTTTTGTTTGTTATTACAGAACTTCACACATGTACACAATGGGATATGGTCATATCCGCCCCATTCTTTCTTCCATCCAATTCCTTCTATATCCTCTGTAACATTCCTTCCTCCAAACTTTATATCCTCATTTTAATAACTCATTGAGTCCAACTAGTGCTGCCCATATGTGCAGGACTGTGGGGACATCCACTGCTACATGGGAATCCTTCCAATGCCCACACCTGCCATCGACAGCTATTAACTGCCAATAGTTCCTCAGTAAGGGGTAGAGCTTGGAGAGTTTCCCTCTGATATATGTTAGAGGTTTATGGTCTTGATCTTGTGCAGGTCTTGTGCTATGTCTAATTTTTTTTTAATGTTCTATTCTTATGCCGGGAACTCTAGTTTTCATTCTAATTGCTAAGGGTTAATTTCTGGCTTATCCTCAATCAAAAATTTAAAACTCCAACTGCTCCTCCCCCAGAAAATATAAATATTCTCTGTCTAATTGAACCTTCTCTATCTACCTTTAGAGACAGATGAAGAGAAGTACACAGCTCACCTATTCACTGCCCAACGTATTTTCAAACCATGGACCTCTCATGAGTCCACCACTTTTTACCTTCTCATTAGAATCCAGGCGGTTTTCCTTCATTTTGTCCACAAATTTTTTGAAAAAAGCTAAGGAATCCTTTGGGAATATGGAGATATTTAACATCTCATATATTGGGATGAGGAATGGAAAGAGTACTGGAAAGAAAAAAAAAGTTTTAATGGACATGCAAGTTTCATTTAGAGAAATCAAAACAATCCAAATAAGCCAGTGTCTCAGCCAGAAGCTGTTCTCCCCTTGATCTTGCTCAGACCATGACCTTGCTCATACTGTGACCTTGCTCACTTCAGGTCACATCCACACTGCACTGTCTGTACTTTGGAGCTGCCAGAGCTGCAAGTCTGACCCTTGGATTGAACTCTGTTCTTATAGTCCTTGTGGACACAGACAGAAAAGACAGGGGCTTTTGAGATAGTTCAACAGGTAAAGGGTCCCTCAGACAAGTGTGACAACCTCAGCTTGATCCCTGGATCTCACACTGTGGAAGGAGAGAACAAAGTTTTCTAAGTTGCCTCTGATCTCCACATTCGACACAAAAACCAAAGTGCACATGTATAGACACACATATAAGGATAGCTGAGGTTATACAGAGAAACCGTGTCACAAGGAAAAAAAAGACAAGCTCGAAACAAGTGACCCCAATGCAGAAAGAAAGGCAAATCACATAATCTCCTTTACTTCCCTGTTCTAGCCTATAATCAATAAATGTAAATATGTAAAGAGGTATAAGTACGGATATCATATAATACTTAAAAGGAGACCAAGAGGATAATATTAAATGGCAGGGAAGGATGGAATGTAGGCCAAAGGACACTGTGTATGGAAAGGTAATTAACAAGGAAAAGCATTAAAGCCCTAAATAAAGCACCACTGTTAAATGTACCGATAGATAGATAGATAGATAGATAGATAGATAGATAGATAGATAGATAGATAGACAGATATAAATGATCAGCAGTTAGCACTGGCTGCTTTTGCAGAGAACCCAGGATTCATTCCCAGCCTCCACACAGCTGCTCTCTAAGTAGGAGATGCCTGAATGAGGAGGAAGTTATGTGAGAAGATGGAGACAGGAAGGAGAGGTTGGAGGCTGAAATCAAATTGTAAAGTGAATAAATAAATTTTTAAGAATAAAATATTTGCACATTAAAAATTAAAAATAGGGTTACCTTTTAATTCAGCAATGATGATTCTGAATATATAACCCCCCAAACATAAAAAGTATTTAAATATTCCTTTCTACGCATATGCTCATATCAGTAAAATTCATGGCAAACATGTGAAACTACCTTCATATTTGTCAACATATATGGAGTATTGTTGCTCTTGGACACAGGAGGTAGTGATGTTTGCTTCATTTACTGTTGTGCTAAATAAAAGATGCCTGCCACAGAGACCACATAGTCTATGATCCTGTTGATGTGAAATGCCAAGAATATGCAAATATACAGAAAGATTCAGCATGACTAGAACAAAGTCCTCAGTGGTAATGGACCACGTGATCCTTCAGCCAATGCAGATTTCTAAGTGATCAAAGTGCTGAGAATCAGTTACTGCAGAGTGCTGAGCCCTAAATGGAGCAATTGTATCAACACCCCACCCCTCAAGGCTCAGGGAGCATCCTGAAAGAGTGTGTGGAAAGAAAAAGCCAGAAATGGGGCATGTGAAATGCCTAATCCCTGACATGGTATAATAGAGGCAATATTTTTTAGCATCCTAGCAGGCAGTGACTAGACTTACTGTGTCACCAAAACAAAGAAAATGACATGAAATTAGGAAGAAAGTGTGTTGGGGTGTTTAAGGGAAGTGCGAGGGAAGTTAGGGGTGGGTCTAATCAAGATATGTTGTTTTCCTATAATATATAATCAAAGAATAAATAAAAGGTTTCTAAAGCAAAGCCAGGAGTGCTGGAGCATACTTTAGTCCTCAGGAGGTAGAAGCAGGAAGATCACTGTAAGTTCAAAACCAGTCTGGTCTACAAAGCAATTTCCAGGCCACCTAGAGCTACACAGTGAGACCCTGTGTGAAAGTAAAATAAAGTTATAAAACAAACATAATGGAATACATGTCTTTGAACGCACTGAAAATATTGAATTGTTCCTTTAAGGGGACAAATTACATGGCAGCTGAATTCTGTATTAATAGAGAAGCTAGCTTAGGGGAAGTGTGGTAGAGAAAGGCAGAAGTGACTAACATGGCCACAGACAAGAACAATGGATGAAAAGACAAAACTGTCCACATACCTACTGACAAGAAAAATGGATCAAAAAAATCAAATCTTAAGAGCTTCTTGGCATTTTCCACAAAAGGATCCTTTGGGTTATTGAGGGAATCTACGTTCACTCCAAATGATGTGCTGGTGACCACATCCATGCTGTAGGCCCCAAACACTCTGAGGAAGGAGAGACATGGGAATTTAAGACAAGCAGCAAGAAGCTTGAAATGATTCATAGTTTGGGGCAAAACAGGCCACCTCAGTATTGACCAAGCACCTTTCCATCCTGCCCACCCTCTAACTTTGTGACTTTCAGACCATTGTGATTCTTCTTTTTAACCTGTGTATTTATCTAGTATGCATATTAGATACATATAATCCATATATTATGCACATGCATATAATATATGTAATATCTAAAGGGAGAGAATGTGCAGCTAGACCATGTGAGATACACAAGAAAAAACCTCTGCTCCAATTATCCTTCCTCTCCCAGAACCGCCTTTAATGCACCAACACTTACTCTTTCATAGGGACAGGTTTGCCTTTCTCTGCCTCTCCTCTCAAGTATTTTACCAAAATATCTCCATACTGTTCAGCGATGGGGAACATCTGAGCACAAAGCACAAAAGCATCCGTAGTTAGGTATGGAGAATCAAGTCATAAAGAGATTTCAATCATAAGTCCTTTCAATCACCTCTTTGAGTTTTCCACTGGTGAAGGTAGGAGACAGCAAAGATCGGATTCTCTTCCACTCCTCATCCTCAGATATGGAGACAGCTTTTTTCATAATTCCCGCTGGGCCCAAATTCCACAGTCAAAAAAAAAAAAATGGCTCTGTGTAAGTCCAGGAACTCTCCATGGTTGCAAAAGTGCTGGGCAGAAAGCAGTGAATAACAGGTAATTACTGACTGTTACTTTGGACTGAACCTCATGTTAAATGTAAAAGAAAAAAATTTAAAAAGTCAGCATTTCCTCACAGCCTATAAGAAATCCAGTGCTCATTGGGTAACTGTTGTGGTTTCAAACTTTTATATCCCAGGATCCTTTAAAATAATTAATTTAAATTTAATTAAATTTAAATTTTTCTGTAGATTTAAATTAGGTCCAGAGGTAAAGGAAAGATAGGAACAAGACTTAGCAGGTGCCCCAGAGTTGTGCAGATGGCAAATGACTTGGAGACAGATAGAAAGTGAACTTTTCATGAGACACGTTCTCAAGTTCTATATTTACAACATAAGCTGTGTGTGTGTGTGTGTGTGTGTGTGAGTGTATACATAAGTGCTGGTGCAAATGCCTATGAGTGGTCATGTGGAGACAAGAGGTCTGTAATCTTCCTCTATAATTCTCTACAGCACCTTTTTGAGGCAGAGTCTCTCACTGAACCTAGAAGGCTCTGGTTTGGTTGGAATAAGCAAGTAAGTAAGCCCCTAGCATACACCTGTTCCTATGCATGGCTCTGAAATCACACATGCATGCTGCTCTGCCTTCTTTTATATGGATACTGGGCATCCAAATTCAGGCCCTTTTAACATTGATGGAAACATGTCCCTAGGCATGGGACACTTAAAAGATTTGATGTTTGGGTTTTTTTAAAGATTTATTTTAGTATTTTATATATGCATGTTTGTATGTATTATGTATGTATGCATGTGTGTGTGAGTGCATGTACATGTGTGTAGTTTATTCAGAGGACAGAGGAAGGAGTTGGAACTTGTAAAGCTGGCAATACAGCTGGATGTGAGCTGCTGGATATATAGACAACCAACCTCCCATCCTCCTTCAGAGCTTTTGGCCACTAAGACTTCTCTCCAGCCCCTGGTTGGTTTGATTGAGGGGTTGTTTGTTTTTC
>JAQQSO010006892.1:0-11011 GCA_028658305.1 Pachyuromys duprasi
GGCAGGAGGTGGGATTGGGAGGGGCATGGGAGGGGCTATAGCTGGGATACAGAATGGATAAATTGTAATTAAGGAAAAAGTAAACCAATTACAAATATCCGAGTCACAGACGTACAAATGGGCTTTGAATACCATATTGTTTTAAAAAATAAAGTGTTCAAATTATACTAAACCTAATTTAAATACAATTTAAAATGATTTAAAGAGAGTATAGTGGCTAGATCTGAAATGAAAAAAAGCACAAAAACTAAGCGTATAAACATATTTGTCATGTTTAAGGTGAAATATGTGGACAGGTGTGCTTGAGCAGTTGTATCCAAACTTTAGAATAATCGTCTATAAGTATTGAATTTACATTATGTTTTTTTTCATTTTATTTCTTTTAAGCATTCTATCCCTTTTTAATTCATGAGAACGTGTCTTCAATTACGTTTACATGATCGCTGTTACCAGAGTCATGTAAATAAAGACCTGAAAAGGAATAATATTTAAACTATTTAATGTATCTCATTTCTAAAAGATAAAGCATATAAATTTGTTCAGATAAAGTAGTACTCTGTTTATGCTACTTGTTAAGAGGATTTAATGAGATATAATTTCATTAACAATGTAATAGTTTAATTCTTTAGAAACATTCCACTTCTTAGGGCAGAAAAAGTTACATCCAGAGAATACAGGAGTGTGTGTTTATATGAGTGTCTAAGTAACTATAGGTATAACTTTCTCATTCCTGCTTTATTTTTTTGTAAGTTTACTGCATTTCTTCAGGAAGAATGCCTTTCTATGTGTCTAATAAGATTGCCAATTTGAAGTATGTAGTGCAACATGGCAAGTATCTTTATAGAATTTTTTTTGATCTCGCAGTCAATGAAAGACATTTTTTTCTCAACTTGGGTTAAAAGAATATTTAGAGCATATAAGTCTGATGATTTATTTTTACTACAGTATAAGATACAAAATGTGTCTGCATGTGTGTATGAACGCATGTGCACAACCAATACACACACACAAGCACACACACACACACACACACACACACACACAAGCACACCACACTCTTAAATAAAAAAGGGGAAAGCTGTTTGGTTTTAGTGGGATGTAAGGTGTATATTTAATCTATATTGTGTGTATATCAGAAAATGTATTGACATGAAGCCAAAAATTTAGGTGCTTAGCAATAGTACTAATGATCTATACTATATGCTGACACTGTTTAATGATTGTAAATCTGAAAAAAATGGCTCTGTTGCAAGATCATATGAAGCAAATCACCTATTTTATTCTAAGTGTGACAACTGTAAAGGAAGCATTATTGAGGGAATATCCTTGAGTCAAATTTGATCATGTTGATGTAAATACAGTAAACGTCGAAATTTCTTTTCTCACAGTCACTATGCAAGCAGTATCATTAGTGTTTTTATGGAGCTCATTGACTTGAATGCTATCAGTTGTGCCTTCCATTACATTTCATAAGTGGAGTTGTCACCATAGTATTTTCATGTTTTCTAAATTACCTTAGGAGTTCAATAAAATATTTGCTGTTAAGCACCAAAAAAGACCAAAACCCTGTAATTGATATTCTTTAATATCTATTTTGTGGAAGTTTCATGTTTAAATAAATAACAAAGCAGTTTTCAATCTTTTAAGGCTTCTACAAGTAATTGGAAACATGATTTACATCTTATTGTCTATGTTCTTAAGAATAATAACAATAGCAAATACATATCCTAAGCATTTGCCTGATGCCACAGACTGTGCTCAAATATTTTGCAGCAATATCTCATTCATATTAAGAAGAGATAGTCACACAGTACTAATTTTAACATATATTATCAGAGTACTTTTATAGACTTTTGCTCAAGAAGAACATTCTAACTCTCATATTGGTTAGGATATGGAAAGTTATAAAAAATAACTTATTAGATGCAACTACATCAGGAAAAGAGACACTTACTGTGTCTGAGAAGCTTGGAAAGGGGAGAGGAGCTGTCATTGGAAAGGGTGAGAATCCTCACAACTAGGCTTGTTGTGTTTGACAAGCTGCTTCCTTTGGTTAAGTAAGAAGTGGGCTGCATCACAGCTAAATGTCACAGAGGCAGAGTGTTTTAGAGGTGCTGTAATCAATGGTTCATGGGAGATTTGTGATACAGCCTTGGAATGCATGCTCACTAAATCATGTGCCAAAATGGATGTGGAAAACTAATTATGTTTAGATGGAATAGAAAGGCAAAACGGATACATGAAATTTTGCAGGATTAAGCAAAACTGAAGACAACGCTAAATAAACACACACATAAGATTCAAACAATATTTTGAATTTATAATAACATAGTTCAAGTTTCAGTGGGTAGAAAGCATCAGTGATCAAGCACCTCAACATGGGGTTCTTGAAATTTTGACAGTGAATTGAGTGCCAGGGTAGAGCTCCTGCTTTTGAAATAGTCCATAAATCAGTGCCCTGTCAGTGATAAAAGCTGCCTTACAGATTGTAAATCACAGAGAGCTGCAACTGAGTCAGTACATAAATTATGTGCTTACTGCAATCATGCCACATCTTGAAATTCTGTCACTCCACTCCCCCCCACCCCGTCCCAGTCATTGGCACATGTGTGCAAGCTCTGCTTTAGGAGTACAGGGGGACATTGGAGGATGTTTTGTCTGAGTCCGTTGAGTTCTCTCATCATGTGCATTCTGGGGATCAAACACAGGTGTAAAGCTTAGGGAAAACTTTCTTATGTGATGAGGCATCTTTTCTTAGGCCAGTTTCTAATAATATATATGTTTTATTTTAAAATAATTTTTAGAATATTACTTACAAATTAGTTTTGGTTTGGACAGGAAGTTGGAAAGACAGGCAGTTGATCAAATATGACGAAATTAATCTTATAAGGTATAGTCAAAATTTTTATTTGGTTTTGCATAATTTCTTACATTTATTTATATTCTAGAAAACTTTTATATATTTCTTGTAAGATGATGTTTGTATAAGATGTATAAAAATATGATTCCTATTGTGTTATATTCTTCAAAGAACATGTAAGCAGAACATTAATAGGTAAAATCAATTCCACCTAATACAAAATCTCTATAATCAATGTTTAAATATATGTAAAATATCAATATAAACATATAATATATCAATATAAAATGTGAGAGTTATAACATGGAATAATAGTCATAGAAGTACTTATGGTAGCACTTTATATGTTTTTAAAACCTTTGTAACATACTTGCTTTCATTTTAGAATTGGGGTAATGCAGTAGCATCTTGGTAGGTATGTATTGAAAAGATTTTTTATTGATGGAAGTCTAAATGTTAACCTGACTTTATTATTACAGGTAATATATATATATATATATATATATGATTAATGTACAAAATAATATACACACTTATTAGATTAATAGCCAATTGCCAATTTCTTGTGCTTAAACATTCAATTAATATCTCCATAGCCTTTTATGAAAGGCTTTCAATGGATGAGAAAAACTGAGCTAGTTAAGACACAGTATATAGAGAAGAATAAACAATCTTCTTAAATGCAATTACCTCCCAGATATATATGGATCTACTCTGCAACTGGAGATACCATTCTAATTTATCATTGCAATTCTGTAGAATTATAGCTGGCTAAAATTTCTAACTGCTTTTCTTTATTTTATTTATTTTTATTAATTACAGTTTATTCACTTTGTAGCCCCCCTGTAGCTCCCTCCCTCCTCCCCACCCAATCCCACTCTCCCTTCTTTTTCCCCACCCTTGCCCCTCCCTCAGGCCACTGATAGGGGAGGTCTTCTTTTCCTTCCTTCTGATCCTGGTCTATCAGGTCTCATCAGGACTGGCTGCATTGTCCTCCTCTGTGGGCTGGTAAGACTGCTCCACCTTCAGGGATATGTGATCAAAGAACAGGCCAATCAGCTCATGTCAGAGAGAGCCCTTGTCCCCATTATTATGGAACCCATTTGGACAATGAAATGCCATGGGCTACATCTGTGCAGGGGTTCTAGGCTATCTCCATGGATGGTCCTTGGTTGGAGTATCAGTCTCAGGGAAGACCCCTGTGCCCAGATTTTTTGGATCTGTTGTTCTCCTTGTGGAACTCCTGTCCCCTCCAGATCTTACTCTTTCCCAATTATTTTATAAGATTCCCTGCACTCTGCCCAAATATTGGCCATAAGTCTCAGCATCTGCTTTGACACTCTGCAGGGTAGAGACTTTCAGAGGCCCTGTGGCAAGCTCCTATACTGTTCCCTGTTTTCTCTTTCTTTTGATGTTCATACTTTTTGCCTTTCTGAATAGGGATTGAGAATTTTAGCCAGAGTCCTCCCTCTTGATTAGTTTCTTTAGGTGTACAGATTTTAGTAAGTTAATCCTATATTATATGCACAATATCCACATATGAGTGAGTATATACCCTGTGTGTCTTTCTGCTTCTGGGATACCTCATTCATGATGATCTTTTCCAGTTCTCACCATTTACCTATAAATTTCATGATTTCCTTGTTTTTTATTGCTGAATAATATTTCATTGTGTAGATGTACCACAATTTATGTATCCATCCCACTACTGAGGAGCATCTGGGCTGTTTCCTGCTTCTGGCTATTACAAACAAAGCTGCTACAAACATGGTTGAGGTAATGTCCTTGAAGTATACTTGAGCATCTTTTGGATATATGCCTAGGAGTGGTATAGCTGGATCATGAGGAAGAGCTATTCCTAATTGTCTGAAATTGATTCAAAGTGGTTGTACAAGTTTACATTCGCACCAGCAATGGAGGAGGGTTCCCATGTTTCTCCACATCCTCTCCAGCATGTGTTGTCACTTAAGATTTTAATCTTAACCATTCTGGTGGGTGTAAGGTGAAATCTCAGGGTCATTTTGATTTGCCTTTCCCTGATGGCTAAGGACATTGAACATTTCTTTAAGTGTCTCTCTGCCATTTGATATTCTTCTATTGAGAATTCTCTGCTTAGCTCTGTATCCCAATTTTTAAATTGGATTACTTGATTTGTTGCTGTTTAACTTTTTGAGTTGTTTATATATATTGGATATTAGCCCTGTGTGAAGATCCTTTCCCAATCTATAGGTTGTCATTTTGTTCTGAAGACAGTGTCCTTTGCTTTACATAAGCTTTTCAGTTCCATGAGGTCCCATTTATTGATTGTTGCTCTTAGAGCCTGTGCTGTTGGTGTTCTGTTCAGGAAGTTGTCCCCTGTGCCAATGAGTTCAAGACTCTTCCCAAATTTTTCTTCTAAGCAGTTTAGTGTGTCTGGTTTTATATTGAGATCTTTGATCCCCTTGGACTTTAGTTTTGTGTGGGGTGATAAGTATGAAACTATTTTTCTACCTGTAGTCATCCTTCTAACTGATTTTATCTTGGCAACATGAATACCTTCGGGTACAATAAAACCTAGTTCCCAGAAAGAAGGTTTCCATGTTAGTGGAAATGTGATTCCACTATGTTCTCTGTCTGTTTTTTCATGATATCTTCCAGAATAGGGTCTTAAATTCAACCTCAGAAAGTCAACCAGTGGCAACTTTAATTGCATATATTGTTTAGGGAATTTCTTGGATATGTTTAACCAACAACCCAATGGGCAGTTTTCCAAACCTAACACTAGTGGGCTTTGTTAAAAAAAATCTATGGCACTGGTGGGGGGTGAGGCTTTATCAATCCTACTGGTATAACTTCATTTAAATTATTTATATTTGTTTTCACATGAATTTATATCTATTAAATGTGTATTTCAAATTGAATATAAAATAATTTTTCTTAGTGGTTTACCAGTCATTCTTAAGACTCTTCTTAAATGTAAACATCCATCTTCTGATACCTTCTTCTTTCTTCAGAGACTTGAAACTTTTTTTCATACAAGTCTTTGACTTCCTTGGTTAGGGTCACACCAAGGTACTTTATGTCTGTTGTAGCTATTCTGAAGGGTGTTGTTTCCCTAATTTCTTTCTCAGCCATTTTGTCTTTTGTATACAGGAGGGTTACTAATTTTTTTTTAGTTAACTTTGTATCTGGCCACTTTGCTGAAGGTGTTTATCAGCTGTAGGAATTCCCCGGTAGAATTTTGGGGGCCACTCAGGTATACTATCATATTGTTTGAAAATAGTGATATTTTGACTTCTTCTCCAATTTCTATCCCCTTGATCTCTTTCAATTGTCTTATTGCTCTAGCAAGGACTTCCACAACTATGTTGAAGAGATATGGAGAGAGTGGGCAGCCTTGCCTTGTCCCTTATTTCAGTGGGCTCTGGCTAAAATGTTCATTCCCCAGCCAGAAAGGCAAAGCAGATGGACATCAGAAGAAGAAGAAAACAGGAAACAAGTTAGGAGCCTGTCAAAGAGGGCCTCTGAAAGGCTCTGCCCTGCAGAATATCAAAGCAGATGCTGAGACTTATGGCCAACTGTTGGGCGGAGAGTAGGCAATCTTATGAAAGTTTTGGGAAATAGTAAGATAAGGAGAGGACAGGAGCTCCACAAGGAGAGCAACAGATCCAAAAAAATCTGAGCACAACGGTCTTTCCTGAGACTGATACTCCAACCAAGTACCATGCATGGAGAAAACCTAGAACCCCTGCTCAGATGTAGCCCGTGGCAGTTCAGTGTTCAAGTGGGTTCCATAGAAATGGGAACAGGGACTGCCCCTGACATGAACTGATTGGCCTGCTTTTGATCACCTCATCCTGATGAGGGAGCAGTCTTACCAGGCCACAGAGGAAGACAATGCAGTCATTGCTGATGATAGCTGATAGACTAGGATCAGAAAGAAGGAGAGGAAGACCTCCCCTATCAGTGGACTTTGGAAGGGGCATGCTTGGAGATGTAACATTTTCATTTCTTTTTTTTAATGTCACCCCTTCCTAGGTAGAAATGCAGCTATTTATATAAAGCAAATCAGACTTCAGGAAACATCGACACACACTGTTCTATAAAAGAGTTACCAAAAAAGCAAATTTAAACAATATCTATCCACAAATCCAACGCTAAAGAAAATTCTAGAAGTAAAACTCTTACTCAAAGAGGCTAACTACACCCAGGAAAACACAGAAAATAAATAACCCCACATCAACAAAACTAAAGAAGAGAGGCACACACATACCACACATATACACTGTACCACCATCAACAACAAAATAACAAGAATTAACAATCATTGCTTTTTAATATTTGTAAACATCAGTGGGCACAATTTCCCCAATTAAAAAAAAAACACAGGCTAAAAAAAAAGTATGCAAAACAGGATCCATCAATCTGCTGCATATAAGAAACACACCACAGAAATAAAGATATACATTACCTCAGAGTAAATGGTTTTAAAAAGATTTTCCAAACAAACAGACCCAAGAAACATCCTGGAGTAGCCACTCTAGATTCCAGCAAAATAGATTTCTCTTCACAATTAACCAACACTTCATACTCATAAAAGAAAAATTCCATCTAAGACTTCATGAATCAAATGGACCTTACATATATCTATAGAACTTTTCTCCCAAACACAAAAGAGTGTACATACTTCTCAGCACCTCACAGAACTTTCTCAAATATCGGCCATATAGTCAGCCACAAGGCAAGGCTCAACCAATACAGGAGAACTGAATGAACTCATTGTTTCTTATCAGACCACCATGGACTAAAGCTAGATTTCAACAACAGAAAGAAGAGAAAACCTACAAAATGAACAACCCTTTACTCAAGACAGCTGGGTCAGGAAAGAAATAATGGAATATTTCATATGATTGACATATATTGTTATATATTGTTTACAACTTAACTTTCAGATCCTGGAAGTCTGGTGCCAGTGTAAGGGATAGTAATGAGTGCTAGGATATTAGAGGCAGGAAGTTCAAAGGAGACCCACTATGATTAAACGATTAACATGGTGTAGCTTGAAGTCTCTTTTGTCTCTCCCTAGACCAGTGATTTCCTTTGCATGTCCTTCCTATCCATTTTTCTGCTATATGTGAGGAAGCACATGGTCTTTGCCAGAAAGGAAGCAGGTGAAGTAGCATACTATTGCACCTTAAATACTTTGAGATAAATACTGTTTCTCCTGGTTATCAATGGTCCAGCCTCTCATATTTCTTAATATTCATAGGAAAAATAACATCAGCTGATGAAGAATGCAGAAGCAAAAGAAAAATCATGCATGTGTAATGAAAGAGGATGCCTTCTGGATGAGTCTCCGATTTCAAATTTCTGTGTTTAAAAGTAGCAAGAAACCTTTTTGTATTCCAAACAATTTTAACCTGTGTTATTTTTGAGGCAGTGAAAATCAGTATGTCTTTTTAATTCCACTGACAATTAATACAGGAGATGTGAAGCAGAACTAGTTATAGGGTACATCTGTTGCACTGACCAGCTTAGAAAAAGCAATGCGTTATTTAAATTTGATCTGGAAGGAGGAGTTCTAGAACACCTAAGTTTTTCTCTTTCTTTTGTGTTTAAAATCACATAAAACCATTCCATTATATTGTCACTTAGTGTATAAATCATATTGTTAGTTATTGAATAAAATCTTTAAACTAGAAGATTTAAATAATATTTAAATTGTTATAGTCTTGTTCTTTGAAATCCATATTTCTATGGTTAATTCTCTAACATTAACTTGGAGAGAGCAGAGTATGAATAGTGTTGACTACTTCCTGATGTGGAAAGAGGAAGAGAAAGACAGAGAGAAAAAGGGAGAGAGACAGAGACAGACAGAGAGACAGAGAGAGAATATAAAAATCTTCAGATGCAAATATACTTTCTAGTCAGCCAATTTCTGAATCAACTGCTTTGAGACCATTCTTCCCAAGCTTGCAGTTACACCATCCCTTAGCCATTTCAACACAATAGAGCTTGAAAAAAAAAATCAGATCAAACAACCTGGAGAAAAAAATAAGCTGAAAAGGCACATAGTCACCGTGAGTGCAAATTTAAGACTGGGAGAAAAAAAATCACCGTAAATTAAAAGCATCCCAAATGGTTCAGAATGCAACTGAGATAATGATATGCCGTTTTCCATAAAATCGAATGGCTCTAACACGAGAAGCTAACTATAATGAAACATGAAAGTCGCAGAGGGAGCCTGTGCGAGCAATTCAATCTCAGCAGCACCTCTTAATGGGCATCACTTGGTTTGAAGACCAGTAAAGGTCCAAGACTTCCTATGTTTGAAATCTGATCATCTGCAGATTTCTGTAATGAAACAGAGCACAGAAGCAGAATTCAAATCATATATCATGACAGTGTTAGAAGTAGTACTGAAAGCTACCTGAAAATACTAACACTCATCTAACATGAAAGACTAGTTACAAGTACAGCTTCCAGGCACACAGAAATTAGATTTGAGTGACATATGTTGTCCAACATTTTATATTTTGCTTTGAACCAAGATTTGTCTGTTTGAATTTAATTAAATGAAAATATAGCATTTATGCTTTCAAGAAAAGGGACCCAGGAAACAAGCTGAGTGGTATTTTACTCCTGCTTCCTTTTGAGGAAGCAGCAGTGGGAGACACTGTAAAGAGATCCATGTGGCTTGGTTCCAGGACGATGGATGACCGTACACTTCATCATATACTTTCGTACCTCTTTTCCATTTCATTTGTCTCACCTGGAAGCAAAATTTCAGGCATGGGACTCTGAACCATTGATAGGTACCACAGGGCAAAGGAGTGTTGATTGCCTTATTGACCACATGAAAAAGAGTATAAACTTCTAATTACCTCTCAGCATCAAGAATATCTACTAAATCGTGACTGGTGTGAGATGTAGAAGCTTACTTCTGTAGGTTCCAGGCTGTGAAATGAAACCACACTATAAAAATAAACAAGGCTGGGTGTGGTTCATATCTGTAACCATAGAACTTGGTGAATGTAGAAAAGAAGATCAGGGTTTCAATGAAATCTTGAGTTTCCTAAAAAAAATACAGATGAGACTGAGCTACATGAAACTCTAACTGGAGATTTCATCTCCCCCAAAAATTGAAGAAGTAAAGAAATGATATGTCATGAGTTTATGGGAAATCCAAATATTATTACTTGGTTAGAGGAGCACAGTAATAAAATTACTCCTAACAATATTGTGCTATACCTACTGATCAGTGTCTCACTCAACCAGGATCTAAGAATCTTCTCTTGCAGTAGACCCACAACTGTACCATGTACATAGAGGGAGAGACCATGGAACACTCAATCCTAGATGGGACATCTTCATCAAACGTCTTCATTCAGAATTCAAGAAGGTATGCAGAAAAGGAGACTGAAAGATGGTAAGAGTCATCTGCCCCAGAAGTGTTGCAGATGTGGCTGCTGTGTCACGGGTGTATCGGAGGGTGGCCAGGAGGAGAGAGGCCATGTCTATGCTCAGTGTTCTGACCTGCGAACATCTGAATAATTAGTAGCCTAACATTCCCTGAAAAAAAAACACGCCTGAGTATATACCATGTGTGTTATTATACTCACTCATAAGAGGATATTAGTCTTATAATACAGGATAAACATACTAAAATCTATACTCCTAAAGAAGCTAAACAAGGAAGTTTCTAGGAAAGATGCTCAATCCTCATTCAGAAGGAAAAGTGCAATAGACATTGGAAGCAGGAGAAGACAGGGAACAGCAGGAGCTTACCACAGATGGCCTCTGAAAGACTCTACTGATTGAAGTATTGAGGCAGAGGCTGACTCCTAGCCAAACTTTGGGCAGAGTGCAGGGAATCTTATGAAAGAAGAGGAATACAGAAAGACCTGGAGGCGACAGGAACTGCAATAGGAGACCAACAATGCCAAAAGAACTGACCCTGGGAGCCCTAAAGAGACTGATACCCAACCAAGGACAATTCATTGAGCAGACTTAAAACCCTGGGTCAAGATGTAGCCCATAGAATCAGTATCCCAGTGGGTTCCATAGTAAGGGTAGCAGGGTCTTTCTCTGGCCGGAACTCAGGGACATGTGCTCTGATCACTTATTCCCAGTGGGTGCAGCCTTGCAAGGCCACAGGAAAAAAAAAAAAAA
>JAQQSO010006893.1:0-11011 GCA_028658305.1 Pachyuromys duprasi
TTAAAACGCTCAATGCTGCCTCCAAGCTAAAAATGGCTGGTGTGTTAACTCAGAAATATGGTAGGTTCCGTCAGAGAAACGATTAAGCTGTTTCTGGCAGCGCTGGGTTCTCTGAAAGAATGTCTGGGTAACTTCTGGACATTAGGAATCTAGCCAGAGGCTCAACGGCAAAAAGTATGAGTCAATCAAGACAAGAGCAGCTGAAAGTTGTCAGGTTAGAAAAGAAATTATTGATCTGAACGGGTTTGGTTCCTTGATTATCTCTTTTTAAGAAAGCAACAGCAAGTTTTGTTTATTATTAAAAGAAAAGCCTTTTTTTTTTTAACAGAAAAGGGGTAATGTTGTGGGCATAAACATGTTTTTGTTTTGGTCCCAGGTGTGGGATATGGGACTGATTCAGATGGTCCAAAGCAGCAGACTCTTTGCCTCATGCGGGCTCTGAGAGGAGCTTTTGGCCAGCCACAGATAGTTTGAATCTGGGGATTCTAGAGAGAGAATAAATGCTAGAGCTCCGAGAGTGCCAGTGGGATGACTACCTCGGCTACAACCCAGGTACACACCCAGGACGCTGAGATGGCACACCCCCAAACCTATGTTATTTCCAAAAGGTTGAGAGGTGTGAAAGGTCCAACCCTGCTGTTTCAAAGCTACAGGACCTCCCCTTCTAACAATACCCCTCACTTCCAATCCTTTCTTCTTACCCTCTTCCTTTCCCGCCAGAAAACAAGAGCCCTTCCCACACCCTGAAACAGCCTTCCCCAGCACAAGTCATGTCAGGCCTGAGCCTTTCCTCATCCCCTGAGGCCAGGCAAGGCAGCCCTGTCAGGGGTGAGTGATTCAAAAGCAAGGAATAGCACTATTCATAATTGTCTGAGAATGTGCCAAATTGATTTCCAAAGTAGTTGTACATTGCTGGTGCTAGTTTCCCACCAGCAAATGGAGGAGAGTTCCTCTTTCTCCACATTCTCTCCAGCATGTGTTGCCACTTGAGGTCTTGATCTTAGCTATTCTAATGGGTATAAGGTGAAATCTCAGGATCCTATTGACTTGTATTTCCCTGCTGAGTAAGGATGTTGAACATTTCTTTGTTTCTTTACAATTCGATATTCCTCTATTGAGAATTTTGTTTAGCTATGTATCCCATTTTTATTTGGATTATTTCACTTGTTGCTTTTTAGCTTCTTTGGTTGTTTTTATATTCTGGATATCAGCCCTCTGTCAGATATATTGTTGGTGAAGATCCTTTCACAATCTGTAGGCAGTCATTTTTGTTTTGATGACTTTACAGAAGCTTTTCAGTTTCAAGAGATCCCGTTTATTTATTGTTGATCTTAGAGCCTGTGCTGTTGGTGTTCTGTTCAGGAAGTTGTCTCCTCTGCAAATGAGGTCAAGGCTCTTCCCCACCTTTTCTTCTAAGAGGTTTAGTGTGTCTGGTTTTATGTTGAGATGTTTTATTCACTTGGACTTTAGTTTTGTGCAGGGTGATAATTATGGATCAATTTACATTTTTCTACATGTAGATATCCAGTTAGACCTGCACCCTTTGTTGAAGATGCTATCTTTTTTCATTGTATGGTTTTGGCATCTTTGTCAAAGACCAGGTGTCCACAAGTGTATGGGTTTATTTGTGGGTTTTCTATTCTATTTCATTGATCCACCATTCTATTTCTATGCCAGTGCCATGCAGTTTTTATTACGCTTGCTCTATAGCTTGAGTTCAGGGATGGAGGTACCTCCAGAAAATCTTTTACTGTAGAGGATTGTTTTAGCAATTCTGAGTTTCTTATTATTCCATATGAAGTTTAGACTTTTTTCTTTCAAGATATGTAAAGAATTGTATTGGTAATTTGATGGAAATTGCATTGAATCTATAGATTCCTTTTGGTAAGATGGCAATTAGGAATAGCGCTACCTCAAGAGCCAGCTATGCCACTCCTGGGCATATATCCAAAAGATTCTCAAGTATACAACAAAGACATTTGCTCAGCCATGTCCATAACAGCTTTATTCATAATAGCCAGAACCTGGAAACAACCCAGACATCCCTTAGTTGAGGAATGGATACAGAAATTGTGGTACATTTATACAATGGAATACTACTCTGCAAGTAAAAACAAGGAAATCATGAAATTTGCAGACAAATAGTGAGAACTAGAAAATATCATCCTGAGTGAGCTGTTCCAGAAACAATAAGACATACATGGTATATACTCACTTATAAGTGGATATTAGACATATAATATAAGATAATCATACTAAAGTCTGGAGTCATAAAGCTAAACAAGAAGGGGGACCTTGGGTAAGATGATCAACCTTCATTCAGAAAGGCAAATGGGAAAGACATCAGAGGGACTCGAAAGACTACCCAGTAGGGTATTCAAGTGGATGTTAAGACTCATAACCAAACTTTGGGCAGAGTGCGGGGAATCTTATGAAAGAAGGGGGAGATTGACCTGGAAGAGTCTGAAGTGACACAAGGAGAACAACAGAACCAAAAAATCTGGGCCTAGGGTTCTTTTCTGAGACTGATACTCTAACCAAGGACCATTCATGGAGATAACCTAGTACCCATGAATAGAGGTAGCTCATGGCAGCTCATTCTCCAAATGGGCTCCCTAGTAAGGGGAGTAGGGGCTATCTCTGATATGACCTCAGTGGCTAGCTCTTTGACCACCTTCCCCTGAGGGGAGAGCAGCCTTGCCAGGACACAGAGGAATACTATGAAAGACAGTCCTGATGAGACCTGATAGACTAGGGTTAGATGGAATGGAAGGAGGTCTTCCATTATCAGTGGACTGGGGAAGAAGCATGGCAGGAGATGAGGGAGGGAGGGAAGTCAGGATTGGGAGGGGATGACAGAAGGGGCTACAGCTGGGATATAAAGTGAATGAATTGTAATAAATAAATAAATAAATAAATAAATAAATAAATAAATAAATAAATAACAGGGAATAGAGTCCATGTTGGAAAAAGCCCTGGTACTCCTCCTCTCACCATGTGACCCACAGGAAGACCCAACTACCCACAGGCCATATATGTGCAGGAGGCCTAGATCCAGACCATGCAAGCTCCTTAGTTGATGTCTCAGTCTTTATAATGTCCTCTGGAACTGGGTTAGTTGTCTCTTTTTGTCTTTTTATAAAGGTCCTGTTCCCTCCCAGTCCTTCCATCTTTCCCCCAACACTTCCTGATGTGAAAGTAAGATTCCTCAGGAGCCCCAGTGTCCTGAGGAAAGAATCTCACTTGCCCATCAAAAAGTCAATGAGGTGGGAAGTCCTCTATTGCAGAATGGATAAGGCCTTAAGCAAAACAGCTTCTTTAAAAGGAAAGAAGTTGCTAATGATGCTCTTAGCTCTATGTGATTATAAGGCAATACTCTGACAGCTTAGAGAAACATTCCAGGATTTTAGAAAAGATTTCTAGCCAAGGTGCTACAGCATTCAACCCATCATGTTTTCAATAATCATAAACACAGCAATGATGTTAAAAAAAACATTGCCTCATGATGTATATACAATTTTCTTTGGTTATAATGCAAAGGTGTTCACCATGTTTATAAGAGTTATTGCAGAGCTAAAGCTTGAATGTCAAGGACTCTTTATGTATTACCTTAGATCTCCTGCCTTCTTTTAATTTCATTGAAAATAAATGACTATGTTCTATATTTTTACATTTTAAATACTGTCACATTTTCAAGTAGGGAAAACAAACCTCAATTCCTTCCTACTTAAAAATTCTAGGAACTTTTATGGCTTAATGTATTATTTTTAGAATTATAGAAAAAGTAAATGAGCAAGCAAATCTTAACTAAAATCTTAACTAAAGGGATTTTTTTTAAAGTATATTTTTATTCCACATTTCTTGCAGTGTTCAGCTTCAATATCTGGAATCATTATTCTGTTTCTATCTCAAGCCTCTCATTCTATATATTTTATAGCAATTTCAATGAGCCAAGTGTTTCTTTCACAGTTCATATTTCTTCTTTTTATTTTATACTCTTGTACTCATAATACACTCCAGTGTTATTTCAGTTTCTAGGTGAAATTTGTATTATCTTTGGGTGATGTTTTTCAAGAAATTGTTAGTAGGTCAGTCTCCTTGTACTCTCTGTGGGCACTGTCATTTTCCTCAATAAAGCTTTTTAACAGGTCCCTTCTCCCTGAACTGTAGCTTTCACTAACTATAACAGTCTTTGAAGTTGCTTGTTGGATTTACTTTGATGTGTTCCTGAAGATTGCAGAGAACACAATCAACCCCTGGTGTTTTCATATATGTTTTGATGTCTTTTCAAATCTAATTTTGTTTCTAATGTGGAGAAATTCACAACCGAATTTCTATCAGTTTCTATCCTTCTGCGTTACTGCCTTTCAACCTTTTACCTTAATCACTTACATCATTAAAATGTGCATATTCATCAAGTTCTCTTGAGAGTTCTATATGCAGATATGCTTTTGAGAGACCTAAGAATTGATTAAAGCATATCTTGGATCTATACAATTTTATGATTAAATAGGAATTTATATTAATCTTATGAATTGATAAAAAGCAGAGTAGTAAGAAGAGCTGAATCACAGCTTGTGGCTTCTGCTAAGTGTTTTGTTGTTTGTTTACTTTTGATTTTTTGTTTGTTTGTTTGTTTTTTGAGAAAGAACATTTCTCAGTAATTACTCCAAAAGGAATCTTATGCTATATGCCTGATTAGTAGCTTTTATGTTGGGAAATATAACTGACCATTACTAATAATGAGATTCCCTAAATAGAAGTGTTTTAATAGTCTCTTGGGTAGGGTTTCTATTGCTGTGAAGAGACACAATGACCATGATAACACTTGTAAAAGAAAACATTTAGTCTGAGTCTGATGTATAGTTTAGTAGTTTAGTTCACTGTTATCACGGCAGGACACATGGTGGCCTAAAGACAGACATAGTGGTGGAGAAGTGGATGAGAGATCTACAGCCTCACCAGAAGGCAGCAGGAAGAGTGACACTAGGCCTAGACTGAGCACCTGAAGCCTCCAAGCCTGACTCTGTTGGCACACTTCTCTAACATGGCCACACCTCCTAACAGTCCTACTCCCTCTGAGCCCATGGGGGAGGTGTTTTCATTCAAACCAAAATAAATACAAACCACAAGAATTCTTTCCCCTTCACCTCTGCGTCTATCTACTAACACCTAAACAGTAGTGAATATTCACTGTAGCTACTACCTCATACTGAGAAAGAAGTGAAGGGAATCAGAATAAGAACAAAGGATTTCAAAGGAAGAGATGAGCAAGACTTTCAGAACCACTGCATACCTAGTATACATATGAAGTGAATCAATCATTATTTACAAGTTTAGTGTGAAATTTTTAGTTCCCTTGAGCAGATACTACTTGCCAACCATAAGCCAGGCCTGTCATAAAACCAAGTTGGCTGACTGTGTGGACCTTCACCATTCCCTCACATCCAAAAGACCCAATCCTTGATTGTCCCTTCCCAATTGAGTAACGGACCCCAACTCCAGCAGAATGCCCTCTACTAAAACAGAGTCTACACCTTCCAGATGATTAGGTTGGCCACCTGCCCTCTAAATTTCTGCCATCTGTTGCTTCTAAGACCAAATCCTCAGTTGCATCCCTAACTTGTTTCTATGTCCCAGCCCCCATCTCAATCAGACAATCCCTAGTCAATCACAGGCCACTCAGTCTAGAAAGGCACGTAAGACCTATGTGCTCTGACCTTCCTCACTCTATTGATTTCTCTCCTGGATATACACACACCTTCCCCTATGACTTGGGCAGTGGCTCTCTGATGGACCAGAGGCCATGCCAGCCACCGGAACTCTAAGTGGCTGCCCACTCAGGGACATCTTATACTCTTCTGTGTATTCCCAGACACTACCTCCGAAATCCCCTCCCTACCTCACCACTGTACAATCCAGAATCTTCGTGGAAATTTCCTAACTTCCAGAGAGTCTAGGCATCCATGCCAGTTCTCTATTCCCTTGTTGCTGCCCTCAAGCCTTTATCTCCAATATTCCCTTCTCATTGCCATTTACAGCCTCCAACTTGATCTGAAACTCCCCGCTGGACCATAGCCAAACAGGCCACCAGAATTCTAGCCTGCAGACCTCCTTTGTTCTCTGAGGGTCTCTTAAACATAATCACCAGTCTCCAAGTCCTTGTTTGTCACCTTGTTCCAGCTTTTAACTCAGGTAGGGACTCCCTGTTGGATCAGCCACAATACAACTTCATAGAACCCCAGCTAGGTTGCTGACCAGCATATTTCCTCTCTTTTGTTTGTCTCCCCAGACACTATCTGCAATCTTCCAGCCTCCAACTCTGCCAGAGATGACCTGCTGCGCAACAGACCATTCAGGCCACTACAAGTCTGGCTCCAAACTTCAGTAGAGATTCTCTGCTCAAACACAGGCCATATACCCATAACACTAGAGAAGAAACAGAGACCAAAAAACAGAATGCCCATTCAACATGATTTAACTCAGAAATAGGTACCTACATATATAATCACCCTAAACTCAGATGCCTAGAGGCCATCAAAAGAACACAGCACCAATAGCCAGAGCAATATGCTACCATGTGAGCCCCATTATCCTACTAGAACAAGACCTGATATTCCAACACAGTTAAAGCTCAGAAAAATTCCGTAAAGCCAACTTTATGAAGATGATAGAGTTCCTTAAAGACAAAAATAAACCCCTTAAAGAAAAGCAGAAAAAAACAAAAATTGAAGGAAATTAATAAAACTATTCAAAACCTGAAAATTGAAATAGAAGCAACAAAGAAATCATGAAGTGAAGAAATTCTAGAAATAAAAATCTAGGTAATTGAAAAGGAACCACAAAGGCAAGCTTCATGAACAGAATAAAAGAAATGGGAGATCTCAGGCGTTGAAGATACAATAGAAGAAAAAGATACATAGGTCAAAGAAAATGTTAAATCAAAAATATTTCTGACACAAAACATTCAGGAAATCAAAGACACTATGAAAAAAAAAAACAAATGTAAGAATAATGGAGTAGAAGAAGAATCATCACAATTCAGAGACCGAGAAAATAATTTCAAGAAAATCACAGATGAATAATTTCCTTACTAAAAGAAGTAGAAGCCTATAAAGGAGAAAGAATATAGAAAACCAACAATATCAGACCAGAAAAGAAAGTCCCCTTGCAATATAATAATCAAGATACTAAACAAAAGAACAAAGAATACCAAAAGTCACAAAGGAAAAAGGCATAAAACAACATAAAAAGTCAGACCTATTAGAGTTACTCCCATCTTCTCAATGGAGACTTTTAAGGCAGAAGGTCCAGGTCAGATGTTCTGCAGATTCTAAGAGATCACAGATGCCAGCTTCTAACTTTCAATCACCATTGATGGAGAAAAAATATTTTGCATTATAAAATCAAATTTCAACATCTGTGTACAAACCAAGCTCTACTGAAGATACAAGAAAGAAAATTCCAGTTCAAGGAGGCTAACTACACCTAAGGAAACACAAGAAATAAATAACCTCACACCAGCAAAACCAAAAGGGAAGAAACACACACATACACATATACACATACACACACATATCACACACACACACACACACACACACACCCCTCCACTACAACCACCATCATTACCATCATCAACGGAGTAACAGGAACTGGCAGCCATTGGTCATTTATATCTCCTAATATAAAGTAACTCAATTTCCTAATAAAAAGTATAGACACAAAAAAGATGAAAAAACAAGATACATTTTCCACTGCATATAGGAACACACTTCAACATCAGAAAGATTACCTTAGAATAAAGGTATAAAAAAGATTTTTCCAAGCAAATGTACCTAAGAAGCAAGCTATTCTAGTCTTTCTAGTATCTGTCAAAATGGACATCAAACAAAAATTAATCGAAAGAGACATGAAGAACTGTCTAAATACTCTTCAAAGGAAAACTCCACCAAGATGATATTTGAAATCTTAACATCTTTGCTCTGCATGCAAAGGTACACATGAGTCTAAAAGAAGCACTTCTAAAGCTTAAATCACACATTGACCCTGACACATAGATATTGGGAAACCCCATACTATCACCAGCGGACAGGACATCTAGACAGAAACAAAACAATGAAATACTGGATGTAACATATTATAAACCAAATGCAGATAACTACCAATTATTTCACACAAACACAAAAGAACACACGTTCTTATCAGAATGTCATGGAACTTTCAAAAAAAATGAAAGATTACATGCTCGGTCATAAAGCAAGTCTCAACAGATACAAGAAACTTTACATATCCCCATGCTTCCAGTTAGACTGCATGGGTTAAAGCTGGATTTCAACAACAGAAACAACAGAAAACCTGGAAACACATGGACTGAGCACTGAACAATGCTATACTGAATAACTACAAGGTCAAGACAAAAATAAAGAAATTAAAGATTCCAATAATTCAATGAAATGAATGTACAACATACCCAAACATATGGAACACAAGGGAAGTGTTGCTAACAGGAATTTTCATAGCACTAAGTGCCTATATAAAGAAAATGGAGAGATCTCATTTTAGGAATTTAATAGCACACCTGAAATCTCTAGACAAAAGAAACAAAAACAGCCAAGAGAAGTACATGGCAGGAAATAATCAGTGAGAGCTAAGACAGTAAAATACAAGCAAAGAGAAAAGTACAAAGAATCAGTGAAAGAAAAAGTTGTTTTTTGTGATAAAACAATAGAAAAAGATCCTTATACAAGTTAACTAAAAGACAGAGAGAATATACAAATTAACAAAATCAGAAACAAAAAGGGGACATAACAACAGACACCAAGAAATTTAAAGAATCACTTGAAAAACATCCACTCTGCGAACTTTGAAAATCTAAAAGAAATGAGCATTTTTGGTAGATACTACTTACCAAAGTTAAATCAAGAAGAGATAAACAACTTAAATAGATGTAAAAAGTCTAAGGAAATATAAGCATTTATTAAAAGGCTCCCAAATAAAAAATACTCAGGACCAAATATTTTAGCACCAAGCAATACCAGACATTCAAAGAAAGGTTATTGCCAATACTCCTCAAAGTGATCCACAAAATGGAAACCGAAGGAAGATTGCTGAATTTATTTTATGAGGCTGCAGTTGCCCTGATACCCAAAACACACAAAGATTCAACAAAAATTTAATTACAGATAAACTAATTTCCAATATGAATATTAATGGAAAAATATTCAACAAAATACTTGCAAACCAAATCCAAAAACACAACAAGAAGATTATCTACCACGACCAAGTTCTTGGAGGCCCTCTAACTCCCTTCAGAGGTGGCCATAATTCACTGTTGGGGGCATCATAGCTCCATAGATCAGGTGGTTCTGGGTAATGTTAGGGCAGACTCAGTGGCCTGGAGTCTGCCTTCTTGCTCCTCCAGACCGCACATCCTCTTACTGTTTCTTACTGTTATCTTTCTACAAACTTCAGTAACAGCTACAAGGGAAAAAAAAATCAAATACCTTAACAAATGTGCCACACAGGCCAAAAAAAAAATGAAAGAAAGAAAAAGAAAAAGAAAAAGAAAAAAAAGAAAGGAAGGAAGAAAAGAAAAGAAAAAGAAAAGGATGGCTTTGCCTAAATAACTGCCTTTTCTTGTTCCAAAGCAGGCAGCTTCCAACATCTCTCATATTCATCAGAGCCTACACTTTGTCACCAAGGCTCTGTCCCAATTTCTAGGGCCTTTTTTGATCCTACCGAATTGAGCCCATATTTTTTGGGCCTGTGCTTCCTTCCATCCATGTGCCAAGATCCACTCACATGGAACTTTCCAAATATGACATCCACTGCACCAGCTGTAAGGACATCAGCCAGGTGAAGACTGTCAAATAGACATCACAAACATGACCCCCAACAGTAAGACTCCCCTTTCTGCTAACAATTGTTGACACTTTTACAGGATGGATCAAGGCATTCCCCACCTCCAAGGAAACAGCAGGCATGGTGGCCCAGATGTTCCTGTAACATGTCATTCATTGGTTTATTGTGCCAAAGAGCATACAAACAGACAATTGCCCAGCTTTCACTTCCAAAGTCATTGAGGTCATCTCTGAAGCCTTGGACATCTGGAAAATTCACATTCAATACTGATCACAGTCATCGGGAAAGGTAGAGAGAGAGAGACAGTGGCCTCATCAAACAAGGACTCACAAAGCTCTCACTTGAGCTCAGGTTATCTTGGCCTTCCCTTCTCCCTGTTGCTCTCACCCACCTCTGAGCTACTGCACATTCTCCTACAGGCCTCAGCCCTTTTGAGTTCCTGTACTGAAGATTTTTTTACTACCATCTTCTGGTCCAGACTCCCATGTTGGCCAGCCACTTGCCCTACCTTCCTCTCTCTCTCCTATGAACCCTTCTCCTCTCACATGCTGACAACTATTTCCCTATCCCTAGGTCAGCAGACTCAGCTGCTCCCAAACCTCTCTCTCTTTTCCTGAGGGACAGGTATTTCTCAAACAATTATCTACCAAACCTTTAGAGCCCAGGTGGATGAGACCCTACACAGTGATCCTCACCATCCCCTCAGCTGCCAAACTCCTGGGACATAGTGTTGGTACCATCTATCCAGGATCAAAAATTCCATGGCCCAAGATGGCCAGGAGCTGTCACCCACAACTCTCAGGTTCTGCAGTGATCCTCAAAAACAGGCTTGAACAGTCAAACATGACTACACTCACCCTCTTTATCTTTCTTGTTCTGCACTGTGTTGCCAGAGGCACTAGACACTGTGACTCCCCTGTCAGATTGGCTCTTTGTTTACAGTTGTCCCAATGCTCTCCCAGCTAGGTGAGATTATGTCAGATCCAACACATTGCTGACACTTCCATGTTCATCAAACTTGGACCAACAGAGCTGGTAAGACCCACAGTTACATTGTGGGCCAAGAAGACTATTGCTTTAAAGGATGTTAAGATGTTATGTCCATCCTGGTATTCCTCCTTAAAAGTGCAGGTTGTTATAATTCTAT
>JAQQSO010006894.1:0-11010 GCA_028658305.1 Pachyuromys duprasi
CCTGGAAATGATCATCCTAAGTGAGGTATCCCAAAAGCAGAAAGAAACATATGGTATATACTCACTTATATAGACCTATAGGATAGGAAGGTCAAGCTGAAATCTACACACCTAGAGAGGATATACAGGAAGGAGGACCCAGGTTGGTATGATCAATGCTTGTTTGGATGAACAAGGGGGATGGACATTGAGTGGAGGAGAAAACAAGCAACAGGACAGGAGCATGCCAAGGAGGACCTCTGGGTGGCGGGGGGTGGGGAGGGCAATGTAGCGATGTATCAGAGCAGATATTCAGACTGGCAAAGGAGCCTTTGGCAGAGGGTGAGAAGCGATGAAAGAAATGGGGGAGGTTGGTGAGACTTGGCGAGAACAAGAGCTCCACAAAGACCAAACTGAGCAGGGCACAGGGATCTTATATGAGACAGTTTCTCCAACCAAGGACCATGTGTCTATGTGGCCTGGAACCCCTGCTCAGATGGGGCCCATGATAGCTTGGTGTAGGACTGAAGACCCTAGTGAGGGAAACAGGGACTGTTTCAGTCATGAACTTGATGGCTGACTCTTTGACCCTCCCCCATACAAGCCGGGGAGTGACAGACTGGCTAGATCCCAGGAGAGGACATTGTAGCCAGCCCCAAGGAGACAGGATGAGCTGGGATTGGATGGAAGGGGAGGAGGTCCTCCCCTGTTGGTGGACTTGGAGGGGGTGGGGAGGAGGGAGATGAGGGAGGGAGGGGAAGGGTGGGAGGGAATGAAGGAGGGGGCTAAGCCTGGGATGCAAAGTACCTAACCTGTGATTGATATAAAAATAAATAAATTTAAAAAAAGAGTCTGAAAGGGACAAACCTTGCTTGATCATAGGAACAAGGCCTTGATGATTGTTTTTTGGTTTCTGCATGTGCCAAAAGAGAATAATCTTAGACCAGTGACCATGGAGACCCAATTAAAAAGTGAAGAGATTCATGCCAAGAAACACTAGATATGAAAATGAGCTTGTACCTGATCACTGGAATAAGCAGTTGGAGAAAGGGTAAATTTAGAACAGTGGTTAAAATCATTATCTTTCTGCAAGGAGGCTGCCTGCCCTGTTGTGTATGGCATTGATTTACACATATTATGGTCAAAGACTTGTTTTCTTAAGAAAGTTGTGAGAGTCGTATGATAGTACAGAGTGCTAAAATTATGTATTTATAAAATCAAAGCATTTGCTATGTACCCAAATATGAGTCTACTGAAATAGAGCCTGTTTGCAGTTGCTACAACATGCTTGTTCTCTTCTTGTTTGGGTAGAACCCAGTCCTGTGCAGCATCTTCCTGAAAATGCTGTCAAGCTTGTGGGATCTTGTAGTAGCCACTCAAAACCATCTGATCTCTTTGATCTGAATGCTTTAATATTAAATTTCATGTTTATCTAAGTTAGTCTCTGATTGCATATTCAGATGTTGTCTGAATCCTTAAGAGACAGTATTACAGAAAAGAATTTGTATTCAATCTCTCAAAAGTAAACATGATAAATCAACTTCATTTCATAGCAACAGAAATTACTTAGTCAGATTTTTTTCTCCGTTCATTTTTCTTTTCTTGGGTAGTATGTTTACTTGCTTATTCTTGTTTTTCTCTGGAATTTTCTCATTTTGTCCATCTATTATATTTTTCCAATGCAAATATATTTTCAAAATATATTTGAGTCTTAGTTTTAAAACCGTGGATAGAAGTTCTTCATACAAATGTTTGTGTTCTCTCTTTTATATTTAATTTAAATATACTATTTGAGCTTATTAGGAAAAATTACAAAATTAAGGCAAGTTCTATTTTTATTTTTAAGTGAGTACAATCAATCCATAACTGTGTGTCTTCCTTCCACGGTCTCTTCCACCCCAGGTAGCACATCCAACAATTTACTCTCTATGACCACCTTGAAGAAGCCTGGTACAGGGTATGTGTGCCAAAGGCCTAATTCCTTCAAACTGTGACAAGAAACCTGGAGCCCTCATTTAGTAAGAAATGTATTGCCAGGCCCCCTAACAGGCTGAAATACCTTTAAAACTAATGCGCATTGTTTTTTCTGCTGTAGGTTTCTGGAGTGACTCAGATCCTCCAGTAGGTATGAATGAAACCTGCGTAGCTGAAGTGAGCTGCATATACCATAAGTTAGTTCAAATACTTATAATTACAAAATGACTGCACAGTGGAGCTCATTTGCCTCATCTTAGTGCTTCTCAGAAAGTATAAAGTGATAAATCTCGCTTGAGCATAGGAACAAGGCCGTTGTAACTGCTCAGCTTGGATTCCAAGTCCATCAAAAGCAAAGAATCTTTAACCAGTGACCATAGAGACCCAATTAGGAAGTGAAGAGATTCATGCCAAGAAACACCAGACATACAAATGAGCTTGTACCCTGAAGTGTATTATCAGATGCCCATGTTCATTGAACCATTATTCACAAAACCAACATATAGAAAGAAGAGAGGTGCCCACCCTCTGTCACCTGCTGAGCAGATAATGAATGTAGATGTGAGAGAGAAGAGAGACAGACAGAGAGAGGAAGGAGGGGGGATAGAGGTGGGTTATTTATAAATCTTAGGTACTGTAATCCATTTTAAAGTGTTGTCTTACAAATGTTAAAGCTGGGATGGTTTTACTGTGGTCCAATAGATCATCACAGAGCTGGTGAGATTGCTCAGGAGGTAAAGACAGTTGACCTTCAAGTCTGGAGACCTGAGTTCAATTCCCAGAACCCACATAAACTTTCTTGGAAAAGACAGACTCCGCCAGCCATCCTCTGACTTCTAAAGAGGCCCTATCCCATAATTATAATAAAAATAACTTAAATGTTGTTTCTGGAAGAAAGGTGTCCCAGCAATGTATCCCAAAGAGATGCAGCCCTTCAGGTGTGAGCAATGGTTGCTGCTCTTGCCCCTTGCTGTCCTTGCTCACACAGAGGTTTGTTGTAGATGTTAACCAATTGTTACAGTTTCTTTTACTGTGCACTGCTGGTCCCTGCCCTCTATCCATCTTCTCACTAAGTTGCTATTCTTTTTCTCCACCAGCCAGCCTGCAGTGTCTCTGAAAAGACAGGTGAGCTAGTTCTCAAAGAGTGAGGCTGAGGGGCCAGAAACCCTGGAGGTAACAGCTGTCTTTGCCTGAGTTCAGCAATGAACCAGTTTATGCATAAATAATTGAGCACCATCACACATTCCCACTTTCTTCTTGTCTCAAACAACATAAAAACTAAAGCTTCACCCGTGACTGCAGTATGCTAAGTGTTCAGCTTCTCTCTGCCTTGATCTTGCCTCTCTTTCTTATTTGTAATCCTCTGTCAGGTGCATTCCGAAGAGTAGTGTGTAGCTTCTTCCCAGTTTCTGCCTGGTAGTCTTGTGTAGGTTGGCACTTCCATCTGTTTGGTTGAATTTCTGCACAGAGTCCTGGAGCTGGCATGTGCTTGGAGCTTAGCCCCGGGTGTTGACTGGTTTAAAGACTTAAGACAGTCCCTCAGATTAGCATGTTCTATCTTTTGAGACAACTTAAAATGTTAAACAATGTTTAGATCAAGTCAGTAGTAGTGGATGAAATGATATAAATTGGAATTTCGGGTTTCATGCTAGAGATGGAGCCTCTAGAGTAGGAGTGACAGGCAAAATCCAGAACATTTGCTGGAGTGGCCCTATGGCTCCAAACCCTACCAACTGAAAAGGGGCCCCGAGTTCTTTCTCATGGATGCAAAGGAATTGTCTCAACTAGGGCAGAAGGTAATGAGAGTAGAGAAAAAAAATATGCCTGCAGTGGTGGGAAAGTGTTGGTTCTCGTGAGAGGTTAGAGGGCTGCTTTTACACTATGGTTGTACAGACCTTAATTGAGGGATCTTCTAGATAGATGAAGACTAGGTATATTTATCGGTAAGGGTTCTCAAAAGAAACAGAACTGATAGAAATTATGTATGTATGTATGCATGTCTTTGTGTGTATCATCTGTATCATCTACTATAAAGGAGAGATGTATTAGTGTGGCCTACAGGCGGAGCTCCAAGTAATCCAATGGCAGCTGTCTCCTGATGGAAAAGCCAAGAATCCATGTGTGGTTCAGCCCACAACACTGGATGTCTCAGCATTCTTGGTAGGGTGCTGAAATCTCATAGGATTACTGGATAGCTGTTGATATTCAGTCTATGCTGGAATCCCAAAGAAGTGAGTTCTAATACCAGTAAAGGAACAGCTCAATACCAGGATGGATGAACTGGCCTGAGTGGAGGCCAGCAGGCAAAGCTTCTTTCTTCCATCTTCCTTTTACGTGAGTTGCCACCAGAAGGCCCAAGTTGAAGGTTCATCTTCCCACTTCAAATAATCCAGTGAAGAAAACCCTCACAGATACGTCCAGCTGCTTGGGTTTCAGCTGATTCCAGATGTCATCAAATTGACAACCAAGATTAGACATCACATTAGCTATCTGGCCTTGAGGGTTTCAATCGCTTTTGTCCAAGATGAGGCTCAGTGCCTTCTGTGGCTTGAATGTGTCTCTCAAAATCATTTACTAGAACCTTGTGTTCTATGTAGCAGGGATAGGAGGATGAGCCTGTGGAGAGGTGATCAGGCTTTGACTATGGAGAGAAGGACTCCAGGACTTTACTGTGGAAGTGCGCAGACTTTTGTAGGGTGCTGTCCTTACTGAAGAACTCCACTCCCTTTACTGAGTCACCTTTCACATCTACCTGGTCTTGCCTTTGACCATATATGACAATACAAGATGGCCTCATGAGATGACAACACCATAGCTCTGGACTTCCTGACTGCTAGGAATGGTAACAAGTACGTTTCTGTCTGTGATAAGCTACTCGGTGCTGTTCGGTTATAGCAGAGCAGACTTGAATGTGGGCTCAAGGGGACTGTGAATCAATTTACTTTCGTAGGATTGTTTAGAGTGCAGTGATGCTAACAAGGCCTTTTACATTGACTAGAATTTAGAAGTAAAATTTCTTAAGGTTTCTTTTTTCCTTAATTTTCATTTTTGGTCCTGGCCACACACTGGCACAGACATGAACACAAGGTCTCGGTTTTGCTGAGCAAACCTTTTCCTATTTGCTACTTCTTCTCTGTGGGGGAGGGAAGTATTAGGGGCCACGTGTTACACATAAGTGTCACTCTCAAAACTGAATCTGTTGTCTGCCTAGATTCTGACTCTTTATTAGAGGTGTGAGCTTGTGTGCTCGTTAGGTAAGTTTATTCGTTGTTGTTGTTTATCTATCTGTCAACTTGAAAGGAGCTAGAGTCATCTGGGAAGAGCAAACCTCAGATGAGAAAGTGAGTCTATTAGGCTGGCCAAGAAAACAAGTGGGGGCACTTTCTTGGTTGATGTGGGAGAGCCCAACTCACTGTGGGTGGTGCTACACCTAGGCAGGTGTTCCTGGGTCATGGAACCCCTGAGGGATGAGACTGTTAGCAGCACTCATGTTGGCATCTCTTCTGGCCTCCAAGTTCCTGCCTTGAGTCCCTGCCCTGCCATCCAAATAAACCCTTTCCTCCCTGAGTTTCATTTTGTCATGGTGTCTTATCATAGCAATAAGGAGAAAACTAAGACAGAGCATGCTCACATACTCACTTGCACTCCTGAGTGTGGCTGCACACGTGTGTGCAGCTGTGTATAAACTCTGGGAAGTCGACTTAGCAGAGACACGGCTTCACACGAGGAAGCAGAAAGAAGAGTTATTTGGTCTTGGAAGAACAATGATGCTTCTTTGGTGGGAACGAGCTGCTGGATAGCTGGTCCACACGCTACGGCAAGTGCTTAGATATCATGCTGACTCGTCTTGAGGTTATAAGTTCTCAGGTCTCCTGGAAGGCTGTGAGGTTTAGAACCCGGCACAGAGATTCTAGAAGGTTTACCTCACTGGATCTATTCCTCATGTTCCTTGGGCTTGGCCAGATTCTGTTGGCTCTTGGCTACCATATACCCAGCGTCCACACCCCTACCCAGAACAGCATGTACAATGCTGCACTCGCCAGTGAGTGGCATACAAATCCCACTGTGGGTGTATTTTTCTCACAATGCCTCTTGTGCTGTGCTGTCTTTTATTTTTAACATTTTTATTTTATATTAATCACAGGTTATGTACTTTGTATCCCAGCTGTAGCCCCCTCCTGCATTCCCTCCCTGTCCCCCCTTCCCTCCCTCATCTCCTCCCTGCCCCTTTCCAAGTTCACTGATGGGGAGGACTTCCTCCCCTTCCGTCTAACTCTAGCTTATCAAGTCTCTTCAGGAATGGCTGCAATGTCTTCTTCTGTGGCCTAGCAAGCTGCTCGTCCCTTGGGGGGCGGGGAGGTCGAAGAGCCAGCCATTGAGTTCATGTCCAAAATAGTTTCTGTTCCCCTTACTAGTGGGGATTGAGCTACCATTTGCTACATACAAACAGGGGTTCTAGGTTATATCCATACATGGTCCTTGGTTGGAGAGACAGTCTCATATAAGACCCCTGTGCCCTGATAGATTTGGTCCTTGTGGAGCTCCTGTCCTCTCCAGATCATACTAACTCTCCCTTCTTTCATATGATTCCCTGCACTCTGCCAAAGGATTGGTTATGTTTCTTAATATTTGCTTTGATACACTGCTAGGTATAATCTTTCTGAGACCCTCTGTGGTGGGCTCTTGTCCTGCTACTTCTTTTTTCCTACATCCAATGTCCATCCCATTTGACTTTGCTGTCTTTTTTGGTAATAAGTTGCAGAGAAAGTAAGATCAGAATTGAGCACTGACTTGTGTCAGGACTATAATTATAAGAGAGTGACTTCCGTGCTAACATGCTGCTATCTAGCACATTGCTCTATCTGCTGAATTCCAGCGGTCACTAGTATGCCCCAAGCTCCACACTGGCAAACCTCAAACCTCAGAGGAGGAGGAGAAACCACTGTCCCCTGCACTGATCCTGCCCCTGCCTCCTAGTGTCTGTTTTCTCCCCATCCAGAGAGGCAGCCTTCTTTCAAGTTTCCTTCATTTGGACAATAGGTAATGGAAATATGCTTCTGCCAGCTATTGAGTTAATTGAACTAGAACTAATTTCTCATTACTAACTTGAAGAGCAAATAGATAGATCGTTCTATTTCCCCTTTAAAAAGCAAAGGGAATTCAATTAGCTTTTAAATTACATTGTAAAAAAATAAGGTGTGTGTGTCTGAGACAGAAAAATCAAATATATGAGAGAGAGAGAGAGACTGGCAAAGACAGAGAGTGCTTCAACTAAAGAATGCACGCCCATTCTCAACTCCTACACATCTGTTTAAATCGGTGGTTCTCAGCCTTCCTAATTGCTGTGACCCTTCAATATTGTTGCTTATGTTGTGGTGACCCCCCAACCATGAAATTATTTCATTGCTACTTTATAACTATAATTTTGTTACAGTTATGAATCAAAATGTGAATATCTGATTTGCAACCCCCACAAGGGGGTTGAGAACCCCTGGCTAAGTGTCTTTTCTTCTGAACTAGGGTCTCAGGGAGTGTCAGAGACTCCTTATCCCTGTGGCCTACACACCTTCTTCCAACTTCATGTGTTCACAGTCATTGCGCTGTCTAGCTCTTAGGGGTCGTACTATCGCTCTTCTATTCTAGCTGAAAAGAAACTGTTCATCTGTATGCATCTGTTTGTCAATCCTTTCTTCCTTTTCTCCCTCCCTCCCTCTCTTCCTCGCTCCCTTCCTCTCTCCTCTCCCTTTTTCCTTCATTCCTTGCTTGCTTCTTTCCTTTCTGTTTCTCTTTGGGAGGAAGGATATACTGCAAATTACTGTTTTAAAGTGTCACTTTCACAAAAAATAAAAGCCAATAAACTTCTTAGGACTGTTTCCCCATTGGCATGGTGGCACACATTTGAAACCCTACTTGAGTGGGACATCATAGCTGATGCCAGCCTTGGGCTGGAGACAAAACCTATAACTCCAGCTACTGGGGAAACAGATTCAGGAGCACTGCAAGTTCAAAGCCTGCCTCAAAATAAAAAGTCAAGAGAGGGCTGAAGATACACACCCACATGGCACACAGGAACAAAAGTCCATTTCACAGAATTATAAACACACTTGTCATTGACAACACATGAGGAAGAGGAATGTCTTCACTGCTGTTAGGTTAGAAAAAGCAACCTCCCTGAAGGAATGTGACTACCTTTAATGGGGGACACATCCTAGAGAGACATAAATTATACTCTCAATGCATTTCACAGAAGAAGAGATTAAAAATACCTGAACCATCAGTTTTCCCATCTCAAAGACAGATGGATGTAGATAAAAACCTCCCCACCCCAGTATCCCCAGCTTTCCCTTTCCACAAATGTTCTAACTGCTGTTTCTTTGTGCCCTCTCTTAGTTGTGCTGGAAAGAAACACTTAAATTGTAGTTGATAAAATCAATTTCTCCAAGAGTTGTGTATTGCATTGGTTTTGTTGGAAGAAATGGCCGTTAGCTAATGGCCTTATGTTTATTGCAGCTTACAGGGCTGTGTGTGCTCATAAGGAGAGCATTGCCTGATTAGCAATTACATTAACCCCTCAGAGAACAAGAGCTGTTGTTGCCCAACTTTTAAGAGGAAGAAAGAAACTAAGAGCTATTTAATTTGTGAAAACAGTGCATAATGAGCCTCAAAAACAAATTTATCCCTAAAGCCGATAAAGTGATTTTGAGGTGTTTTTGCTGTCAGCTAAGTGCTGGAGTTGTTGCCTTGTGGTTTTCAAAGTCAAAGCCAGGGATTTGACTCAGGCTGACAGAACTCAGCATAATCTCGGATCCCATCCATTCCAAACCAAACTTGCTTGTTGTCTCTCAGGGTCCACCCTGAAAATGCTTTCCCAAAGACAAATTATCAGGACATAGTTTATTTCCATGACCACCACATGAGCCACTGAGGACTGAGGTGGGTGAAGACTTCCTCTAGGCTGACTGATTATGATTCATCACTTGCAATCCATCTTTGCTTCCCAGCATCGGACTAGAGCAGTCAGCCAAGTCTGTGGGCCCTAGAAGAGATTTCATTTCTTGTCCACCAGTGAGACATCGTCAGGCTGCAAGGCACCACACTGAGCATAATGAGAATAGCTTCTCCGTTGCCCTCTAGTGCCATCTCAGACCTTCTGTAAGCCCACAAACTGCCAACTGCAGACAATATGTTCTCTTTCAGTACTCAGTCTCTTCGATCAAGGCAGGTTTGTGTCATCAAGATAGGATGTGCAGCTTTAAAACTCAGTACATTCTAGAATATTCCAGAATATTCTGAGTCATTTGCTTATGTGTATTTTGATAGCTTTGAATAAATACATAGAAGGGCTGGAAATATACAGAAATTATACTATGCAAATACAGATTTATTAGAAGCTGCCATGCAGGAAGGAGAGAGAAAGGTACATGCAGAGAGAGGAGAGAGGAACTTCAGAAAGAAGAGAGTGAGCAAGAGAAGAGAGAGTGAGGGGAACTAAAATGTCTGGATTATATAGGGAAGGGCCTCTGGGAGAGGGAAGCCCTGCCTCTGTACTCGGGAATTCAGGATAGAGGGCAGAGTATAACAGCCCCAAGGCAGGTAGGGACAGAGGGATGCCTGAAGCCAAACACCCACTATTCACATCCTAAACCCCATAGCCTGTGGGTATAACACAAAGGGGAGTTAAGTTCAAGATGCAATTGAAGCTGATTTTGAGCTGACATTACAGTGTGAGGCTCCTCTGCATTATTCAGTGGGTAAAATGGGATATAAACGTCCTTACAAGTGGGTTAAGGAGACCAGAAAGAACTCAGTGAGAGGGCAGAGGCAGATGCAGATGGCGCTGCTGGCTTTGACATAAAGAAGACCCCTAGTCACAGAAGATGGGTAGCATCCAGGAGCTTGCAATGACCAGAGCCTGCCACCTCCATTGGCCTCCAGAGGGAAGACAAGCTGTTGATGTCTTGGTTTTAGCCTACAGAAATGTTTGACCTCCCAAAATGTAAAAGGTTAGGAAGCACTACCCCCTAGGGAGGTAGGGCCACCACTTTGCACAGTAGCCCAGACACTCCTTCTCCTTCTCCACATGTCCCAGGGGTGGCTTGTCAAACTCCCACAACCTGACATCCTCCCATCATAACCGAACATGAGGCAATCACCTTATTAAACAGATTTATTATTGTTGTGGATGTAAACATGGTTCTGCTTTAATCCCAGGTGGGGGATGCGGGTCTGATTCAGATGATCCACAGCAGCAGATTATTTGCATTGTGCGGGCCCTGAGAGGAGTTCTTTGGCAGCTAAAGATAGTTTATATCTGAGGACTCTGAAGAAAAAATAAATGCCAGAGCCCAGAGAATGAGATGCTCAGAGAAAGAACAAGGCTGCTGCTGCTTCTCCCCCTGTGGCTCCTGTTGCTGTTGATACAGTGAGCATGGACTGGCTCCAAGGAACCCGACAACCCTAACCAGCAGGAAGCAGCTAAGGGAACTGTGGTCCCTCTCCCACTAATCCTTTCTCTCTCCTACCTGGTATTGGGGTGTTGGAAGGTTTGGGAGGTGGAATAGGGAAAGAGATATAAGAAATGTAAATTAAAGAGTTTAAAAAAAAGTACTCCAACATATTATGGCTCGTTATCTTGGTCTGGGGGTTCATATGCAAGGTCCTCTGGTGAAATATCACTTGGTGGTATGAGTGACAGGTGGAACATATAACCACTCATCTTATGAGCTGGGGAGCACATCTGAGCAGCCATATTGGCCATAACATAAAATGTCCTTTGAGAGGCCCAGTGACCTGGGCTCTTCCCTGCTAGTTTCTCCAAAGAAGGCCATAGTGGGGACCAACTTTTATCAAGGTGCTTGGGAGGGCTCTCATCCAAACCAGCTTAGCTTACTGAAGCAGTTAAGACCAGCAGGCTTCTGTATCCATTCCTCAACTGAGGGACATCTGGGTTGTTTCCAGGTTCTGGCTATTACAAATAAAGCAGCCATGAACATGGTTGAGCAAATGTCCTTGTTGTGTACTTGCGCATCTTTTGGATATATGCCTAAGAGTGGTATA